>JARHVA010003704.1:62500-365000 GCA_037957365.1 Torreya grandis | reverse complement strand
CACTAAAATATGTGTATATAAAAATGAAATTATATGATATATAATATCATAAATCAAACAACATAGATGCCAAGGAGCTATAAAATCTAGGAATGTTGAATATTTTTATATTTTTGACTTATTTATATTATTTCTATTTTATAGAATATTTTATTTTTTTGTATTTTTAAAATATTTGAAAAACAAAAGCTATCATATGATCCAATATAAGGGATGATCATAGGTATATCTAAAATTATAATATTGTATATGAAACTAGTGGTACTACTAATGAATATGCATAAGTGTCATATTTGTATCTTTAGAATTTGTGGTATCTTGCATATGAGTAATAGGACTCTATGGTCATGGAGAAACAAGAGGAGTAGGGGTTCATGGAATCCATTATTGAGTGATTTATGGTTTATTTGGAGTAGATGTCATTGGACCCTATTTAATTCCTCTAGGTATATGAGTATGTTGTGTAGGCATAAATGAATATTACATGAAATCCACTGTGTATCTCTAGTGTAAATGCCTCTCAAGTATGGGCCACATAAGAAAGGGTATTGCCTATTTCTTAACCTTTTATAGAGGATTAACCATAGTATGTTTTATAATTAGTTTTTTTTAATAAAATTATCTTGTTCAAGTGGATGTTTAGGTATAATTTTATAAACTATGATTAACCTATTAGTATGAATGTATTTAATACACCCATGCACTTTGGAAGGTACTATATGGAATTTGTGATTATTATTTTAAATACTTAACTTTGTGTTCATTTAATATGTTTTAAATATGAAATTTGATTATGTGGTAAAGCATTGGTAGTTACTAAACTAGTTTGATTTATTAATAAATAAATCAATCACTGTATGTAATGGAATCTAATTAGGAATAAAATTGCATGACTATAATGATCATGTGATAAATATGATTTTAATTTTTGTGTTAATACAATATCTAGTGCATCTATGGGAGTATCAAGTGTATTTGTTTGATTTGTATCTATGCATACTAGTTTTGATACAAAAATATGTTGTGTAGATATGTAAGTAGGCTCTATCATATTTATCTCAATGCCTCCTCCACATGTCCCTATAGAAATAACTTGACCAACCAATGGTTCCTTGCTAGGATTAGTGTGAGAGAGATAAATCATTATGGAGGGTACACTATGAGAATGAATTATTCCAGTGTTTGATTTATTTGAAGGATGATGAACCATACATTCCTAAAAAGGAGAAGAATGAGGTGTCTTAACCCTCTTAGAATGACTCTTAGAATAATTATGGGAAAAAGACCTTGATGTGTTTTTATAAAATGTAATGATCCTTTGATTTTATAGTTGTGAAATATTTTATCTTATTGAATAATAATCATTATCATGATGGTCATTAATACCATGGTAAGTACAAAGGGTTATCCTTTTAACTTGTCAAACTAGTGTGGTTGATGGTAACAATTTTTAGGAAGAATAATTAACCATATTTTTAATATGTCATGTGGCCAATCTCTAAGCCAATAAAACTAAACTTGTTGCCTCTTTCTAGAGGTACATGTTTTAATTATAGGAGGTATTTTATATGTGGATTCCTTTCCTCTATGTAAAATTTTTACTGATTATTCCTTGGTATGTATTATTGGTTTATAAGAAGGTATTTGAGGTGGATCATGACCCTTCTTGGTTTTATATTTTATTTTCTGTGATTTTTTTATAACATGTTTACCTTTAGGTGAAGTAGTAGGTGATTTGGTATTGGTATTTGTTAAGGCACATGCATATTTATGTACATCCCAATATAAAGTATTGAAAGAAGTAAAGGGCTAGTGTAATGCTCTTTCTTGAAGTAAATAAATAATAACCTTAGTAAATATGAATTATAATTCTAAATTAGAGGGGGTGTAGTTCAAATAATATAAGATATCCTTAAATATAATAACATATTCTTGATTAGATTCATCCTCATTTTTATTTAAGACTTTAAAATGATCCAATGGTAGCTTTGGTAACTTATGCATATGGAAATCAGATAAGAAGACATCTTCAAGTTTTTAAAAAGTTGGTAAGAAACCATTTGGAAGGCTATAGAACTAATCTAGCACTTCCCTTGTAAATCTTCTATGAAAATATTTAAGTTACAAGCATCCATATTTAGCCTAATGGTCAAAGGAGTGTAGATTTAGTTTGAAGTGATTTTTAGGGTATCCTTTACCATAAAATGAAGGTAACATAGGCATTATTTTTTTTTTAGGATAAGGATGTTCAAAAACATCCCATGTAAGGGGTTGATATTCTAAGATATTATGATTAAGAATAACATAATGTGAAAGTAATTGTAATTTAAGAAACATTATTTATTTTTTAATATCTCTTATAGTCATTATAGATACTATGCCACTAGGAGCAACTTTTGGAGCATTTGAAGATGTAATCAGAGGTTGTAATTTACCATCCATATGAAACATAGGAATGATGGCCTTTTCATAAATATAATTGCATTATAAGTTAGGATTATGACATGTTTGAAAAGTATGAGGTAAAGGAACATTCATTTCTAAAGAAGTGATTATTTCATGTTAGATGCCATGAAGGTTGATGAAACTGTAATTGCAAGGAGCTTAAATAATTGGTCTTTTATGACATACAATAGGAGTAGGATACGTGATTTATTTTTATTTATCTAAAATTAGAACATGCCTTTGAGTATAAAATGTGAAGGAGGGAGAAAGGAAAACATTTTATACTTTATTTGTAACATCATTATTTTCACTTTCATTTTAAAACTCAAATAAAAAAGGTATTGAATATGCAATGATACTTTATATTTTTGGTAGATTGTTATCATATGAGAAATAAAAAATCACCTAACTAGATTTTGATTTTTGAGTTACAAAATTATCGTTATTGTCATGCAATGAAATTTTGTTTTTATTTTTATGTTGTGTAATTTTAAAGAGAGATGTATCAAATGTTTTTGACAATCTAGGTGTATCATCAAACAATGCATTTCAAATCAGAGGTTCTTTGGGAGTTATATTTTGATTTTGTTCTTTCTAACCTACTAAACTAATGGGGGAAGTGTTACATTCATTTGTATCATTAATATCTAGAGAAAGAGGGGTGATTTCACCATTTTCATTTTAATTATCTAAAGAAGAAATAAGATTTTCAACATTATCAATATTATGTAAAGAAGGTAGACATCCATCATTTATAACATATTCATCATTAAGTGAGAGGAAATTCACTCAACTATGGGTTAATGTTTTTGAAGATGACAAGTTTATCATTTCAACATCATGAATGCTAATTTCTTACATGTTTATTGTATCATATTGAATTTTATGCAAAATAAATGTATACTTGATTTTCATTCAAAAAACTCTTCATTACATTATAAATCATGTGATATAGTAGGATCTAGAAAATTATTCTCCTTGTAAACACCATAATTGTGTCTAACCCTTGTCATCCTCCCCTTAACCCCCATTTTAGTTTTTCACGCCTATTTAACCCCTGTTGACCATTTTCTCACGAGCCTTGACCCTGACAGCATGTAAAAATGAGCAGAAGGCTAAAATTAGCCTCTATCCCCATTCTACATCTACAGACGATGGTCACCACCTGACCGACGTCACCGACGTCGGTCACTTCTCGGCCGACATCGGCGGTCCTGCCGGCATCGGTTCTATTTAACACTGCATTCTCGACCCGAATGAAGATTCCATTATCCATTATTCATTTGGTTGCCAATCCATTTCTTGATCGGTTATCGAACCGTCCTTCATAACTATCAACACACTATTCATTCGATCAATCAACAAAACATCTGGATTCAAATGATCAACCAATTCTTGCATCCAACCAATCTGTAATCAATCTCTTGCATTCTCTTTCTAGTACAGGTATTCTACTTCAGTCATCTTGCTGGAGGTCTGCTACATCAAACTTCTGCGACACAACGACAATGTTAATCATGTCTCTGACTCTATTTTTAGCGTATAACAGGTAAGCTTTGCTCTGTGTTTTTGTTTTATTCTCTGGTTATTATTTTTTTATTTGATATCATTACCCAGATTTAGAGTTAAACCATAGCCCCGACCTTACTTCCACCCGTATCACCTCTATCCACCCTCTACAAAAAATACAGTCTGTAATTCTACCCAGATCCCTATACAAACCCTCAAACAAATCCCTCTGACTCCTAAACTGGCCTCCTGAATCCTCAGACAAAAACTTCAGACCCTTCTGCAATCCTAAGACCCTGTCTAGACCTGACCAGACCCTGTCCAAAACTATTTCCCCGATCGATGCCGGTCATTACCCCGATCGACGTCGGCACTTCAACCGACGTCGGCACTCTTCCTGACTGACGCCGGCACAAAGATCGACATCGGCGACTATGCAGAGTAGTTTGCTGCATATCAGGTACGCATTCTAATTTTTGTCTTTTATTTGCTTTCATTCTATCTTTCATTATTTCTACTTCAGTCAAATATTCTATTTTTTATTAGTGGGTTGATATCCCTTAAGGAAGTCTTCATACTTCAGGGATCAAGCATTTGCTTGACAGCCCATCGTCTCTTCGTCTAACATTTTTTCGTGTTTAGTCTCTTTTTCTTCGCAGGTTTCATTCGTCCACAGCCAAAGAGGAGTACCTTCCAACGTCTGATTTTGGTGTGCACGACTATATTTGGGTATCTTCTAACCCTAGACCATCTCTTAGTTTCTCATTTCTATCTTTTGAATGTGAAAGTGAAATTAGCATAAAAACATTCTGGCACGCTCGGTGGGACTCTAGGGCCTTCCTTGGGTTCTTTCTTTCTTTCGTTCATATAGGTGCATTAGGTTCCTTCCTTTTCACCTCTTTCGTCTCTTCTAAACGACATCATAAGCATGAATAAAAAGAACTTTTCTTTTCTTTCTTGCACTTCTAGACTAGTCAAAACTCATATTCTTCGACTCTTTCTCCATTCATCTTCATATGAACAAACATTTTGACTTGGGCTTAAAACACGTTGCACTTTAATTTTTTTTTGCTTGCATTTCTTAGACCACACTTAGTAATTAATAAACGCATATTGAATTAATCTAGTCCACTTGATGTTACATGACCAAACCACTTACACAAAACAAACATCTTAACTTACCTGAGATAAGGCCCGACTGGGATTTCATCCCCTAGCGGATACCTTACCCATCCCGGTGATCCTACTTGGATTTCATCACTAAGGGGAAAGCCCACTCTGTTCTCTGGCAGAGTCTAATCTATAGGGGAAGTATATTTTGGCTAAGCGGGCCCAGTTTATCACTGGACTCATGAAGTGAGGGGAGCTTGCTCCTTAGCACCAGGCCTTGTACGAAACCTAACACAGACTTCTTGAGCACCAAAACTAACCTAAAACCATCCATAGACTACTTCTTCTAGGACCCGACTCAAAAGCCAATCTTCCTCTACACACATTCTAAGGCATAAGCCACTATAATCCTAATAATTTACTCCTAGGGTTTTAGGATATGCTTGTGTTCATCTTTTTTGTTCTTATTTGCTTGTTTGAGCTTGTGAGGACGTTATTTCTTGCCTTGAATGGTTCTGACTCATAGTCAAGCCAAGACTCTAGTCGATCACGTGAGGCATCACCCGCTTCCATCTACCTCGTCCATAACCACTCCTATAATGGAGTTCAACTCAGAGACTGAAAGAACTCCTACTAGACCATCCCCAACCCAAACGCCTATTGTCCCAGAAGGGGACCAAGATTTTTCATGATTCTTGGACCTCAATGTCAAAGCCTTGTAGCACTATCTTGTGAATAACCGAATGCGATACTTCTTGGGCAATCCAATCTATGGAATGCTGACCTCTCTTCTTGAAACTGTGGCCATATCAACAGCATCCGTAGTTCAACCTTTTGACACCCAGGCTATGGCCTCGACCAATGACCAGCCTTTAACCAACCATCCAAGTGTGGCCTCTCCCTCCATCTTTGGGCCCACTTCCACCAGGGTTTTGGCCCCCTATCAACCTCAGCCCACTCAACCACTTTCTACCCCCTTTCAGAATTTGGTCGTCTCTATTCCGCATACCCTGGCCCTTATCAACACCAGGGTGGCTACCTATCCATTGGCCTATGTTACCACTAACCAACCCCCCGTGGCAACATCGAGCCTAGCTGTGCCTTCTACCCAACCATCCTTAGTCTTCTATTCTATCCCTATGACTAGTCATCCATACGTTGCAACCTTATTGGTACAACTGACTACATTATATGCCTCTTCTATCCTCTTTCAAGTGCCTTACAATCTAGGGGCGCTCCACCTGCTAATCTGTCAGTAGATATCATCAAAATGCTGATGGACAAGATGTCCGGCCTAGAGACCTCTGTTTTTGGCTCACGCAATACTCTCTCATATGAACAAATTTGCAACGAGCCCATCCATCCTTCCGTTCCGATCCAACCATATCCCAGCCAATGGGAAATTCCTAAGTTTTCTCGTTTTCAAAGCAAAGAAGACCCACAATAGCACTTACGGGCATTCAGACATGCCTGTTACCTTATCACCCAAGATGATGCATTGCTCTTATGCACGTTTCCTATGTCTCTCTCAGGTGCTGTGCTTGACTGGTACAGCTCCCTTACTAGCCATTCCCTCTTCACATTCACTCAGCTGACCCAGTTCTTCCTCGATCATTTCTCTATCAACATCACCATGAAGGTCTCAATCATAAACCTCTATTCTATCTGCCAATTTGAGGATGAATCCATTACTGATTTCGTTGCTTGATGGAGGGGCCTTATCAATCAACTCTCCTTTTCTTTACCCCAACCTGAGCTTATTGAACTTTTCTCCCAAGCCTGTGCCAGACATATTTCTTCAACCTTGAGGGTTCAGACCTTCTGCACTTTTGATGAAGCCTTCACGATGGCCTATAAACTTGAGTTACGTGCCGTCGAGGAGAATAAAGTCAAGTTACAGAGCAAGAATCCCAACTCCAAGACCAATGACCCCTCTTCTAAACCTTCCTCGTCCAATCCTAAATCTAAAGCTTTAGCAAACGCTGTGGTCGTTAGATCTTCCTCCTCTTCGCCTTCAACTAATTAGTCTGAGCCATCCACATCTCAGAGTGCCACCCGCCAATTTCAGCAGAGATACATACAGCGACAATATACTCCACTCAGAGAATCATACGCATCTGTGCTAGAAAAACTCATCAAATAGGGGGTCCTCAATCTCCCCCAGATCTGACCACCTCCATAATTTGATCCCTCACACACCATCCCTGCATGGTATAGGGAAAATGACTTCTATAACTACCACCGTGTTAAAGGACATGACACGAGCAACTGTAAAACCCTTAAAAACATCATCCAAGACATGCTGGAAAAGGGTGACCTCATCCTCGACAATCCCAATGCGTCACCTAATTAGGGCATCGACATCTTCAAGCAACCATTCCCCAATCATCCACCAACTCAGAACAATATCCAGACTTTGACTGACAACATCCACGAACACAATATATGAATAGTCAATACGGCCTCACCCTTCATTTCCAACCAACCTCAAGAGGTGAGTCCATCCATCAGTCCATCACATTTGGATGAACCTCTTTCTCCGGTTAGTTCTCTATCAACCTCTCTCATCTTGGAGGATGCCTCGACCTTACCAGCACCGCCAGTTTCACCATCCTCCTTCTTGCTACCCATGGAGAACCTAACCCTTCCTACTCCTCGACCGCAAGTGGAGGGCACAATCATCCCTGCTCTTTACCTGCTTGAGGAGCCTCATTCTTCAGTTTCTTCTCCACCCAGGGAAGAACCTACCTCTCCTTCATCTCCAACCATAGAGGAACCTGTCATGACTCCATCATGCCTTGGGTCTGAAACTGCTACACCAGTCTCATCTTCAACCCCACAACCATCCACATCTTCTCAAGAACCCAAACCTCATCCCACATCTTCTCAGCCATTTTCCCGACTAGTGGAGAAACTCAAACTTCTCCCTTTTAGGAAAGTGGAGCATCAGGGATTGTGGGAGCATCTCACAGCTCTTCAACATGCCCATGCCCTCTCGTCTCATGCAGCTAATCCTGCCATGGCAAAATCTCCCAAGACCTTTAACAAAAACTAGACTCCCATTTCTAAACCTCAACCGACCCCATCAAAACCAAAACCCACATCTACCCCATCTAAACCTATCAAGTCACTTGGTGTTCGCCTTGTCTCCAACCTCACTCATCCGCAAGTGAAGGTGGACTTAGACCAAACCTTGACCAATAGTAGTCTTCAACCTAAGTCACAGAAGACTGCTAAACCACAGAGGTGAATGCCTCCTTCTCTGTCATCATTGCCCTCCATTTTGGGCCCCCATCTTTTGACCCTGACCAGAGTCCTTCCCACTTTGACTTCTAATCAAAACCAGTTGCCTCCTTTGCTTCCTTTGCCTACCGCTCGCCTACCCTCTCCCAAAAGGGTGGTACCTCTCATGAAAAAAGTACCATCTCCACCTGTCACCACACCGTCAATCCAAAAGGTGGTACGAAATCCTCCTCCAACTCTACCCAAGCAAAAGTCACCAGTATCGCACACATCGACGAGCACGAACCCTTTAGTGGGCTCATACTCTTTGATCTTGCATCAACTTTTATGGACTTCCAGCATAACCCTTCTGCCCATCAGGCCTTTCCAACCTCTCAGGTCTAAGCCCTCCTAGTTCGATGACATGAAGGTTTGCTTATATCATCGTACGCCAGGACACGATATCGAGACTTGTTGTGCCCTCAAGACTGTCATTCGCTGCTATCTGGAGAAAGACTCTCTTCTATTTGAGGACACTCTCGACTGACCCCTGACTCCTCATAACCCTCTGACCCCTTTAGACCCATCAACATCTCATCAACAGACCACGACCCCTTCATCTCCTTCCCCTTATCTTCAAAATCAATGCCATTCACATAACCACCAGGTCACAAAAGGACAAGGCAAAGGAAAAAGTTGCCATTCCTTAGACCTACCCTTTCGTCTAGCCACCTCAACCACCCAAGCCTAAAATTTCTATCCTTGGCGTGCCTCAACCCTCTTCTTCTTCCTCTTCAGGGACATTTCATGAATCTATGTTGAAACAACTTCCCTAGATGCCTGTGAAGATGTCCCTTTATGACCTCATCCAAACCTCACCCCAGCATCGTCAAGCCCTCATTAGAGCCCTGCAAGTAGTGGAGGTTCAACTCGAGGACCCCCAGCCACTTGCTACCCTTGTCCACTCTTTAGCCCCTATTGCCTCCATCACATTCAGCGATTCTGAGATTCCCACATCCACCATGGAAGATCAAGACGCTACCCTCTTCATCACTACCTATGTTGATCAGACACACATTAAACGTGTTATGATCGATGGAGGCACCAGCATCAACATTATCTCCACCCATGCCTTTGAACAATTGGCTCTTCCCAAGAATTGCATCTCCAAAACTAACACAATCTTGCATTCCTTTAATGACACCACTACCACAACCATTTGCACAGTCATCCTTCACATTCGCGTTGGTCCATGCATAGTCTCGGAGCTCTTCTATATCATCGAAGGAGAGTTTCAATACAACATCTTACTATGCCGACCCTGGATCTGCGCCATGGCCTGCATCCCCTCCACCTTGCACCATTGTGTGAAATTTGAGCACGATGGGCAAGTCCATACCATTCCCACTGACCCTTCACCCTTCAAAACTTGTAACACCACCTACCATCCAAATGATGTTCTCATTCCTATCAAACCATCAACCCCGACACCACCTCCATCTGTGGAAGCGTCAACCAGTTCGCAACCAGCGGTCACCCTCACACCTCCCCTTCAAGCGATGACCATAGATCCCATGGAAGACATCTTCCAAAGACTTTCATTAGGGAAATATCGCTTGATAGCCTTAGACATGTTCCAAACTCCACAAGAGTATGGATGCCTTCATCACAGCCCTAGTTACGACCATCAGATCGGGATGATCGTGCCTTATGGTCCTCCTCACCTCCGAACCAACCTTGTCTATGGGGGGCTTGATCAAGATCCTACTAATTGCAATCCTCTTTCTTCACCTCAACCTTTCACATCAGACTTCTCATTTCTTGGCAACCCCACCTTTGCACACATTTACCTTTACAGGTGTGCATGGAAGGGTTTTGGCTTCAGACGCTATGAGCAGGGCTCCCATCAGCCCATCAAACCGCTCAATGATGACGATGCCAAGAAACGGTATGGCCTAGGATATCACAACCCCACTTAGACCCCTATAGACCTTTGTTTCAAACCAACCATTGACCAATCTCCTCCAGGCTCACCCATTCCTCCTCCTTCACCTATGGAGTCGGTGGTTTCCATCCCTCCTAGTTTTTTTTTCCATAAACACCATCCGCCTAGAATCCTTGACTTATAAACTCAATGGGGTGTCCAGTTCTCTCCCTCTCATTTTTCCCAGCATGATAGAAGATGAGTCAGCAACCATTCACACTGTCCACTGCATTGACGATGATGCCATTCTTTCCTACATGGGCACTGACGACTCTTTCATCTAGCGCTCTCTCCCTTCTGAGACCCAGGTTATGTTAAATGAATCAACCATTGACATCAACCTCCCTTCTTATGATGTTCCTCACATCTTAAAGATTAGACAATCTTTAGATGTTCAAGAGCAGCTTGACTATACCCAGTTCCTCTCAGATCATAGCAAGGCCTTTGCCTGGACCTACCATGACATGCCTGGCATTGACCCCACCATCGCTACCCATAACATTGTCACCAAACTAGAGGCTAAGCCTGTTAGGCAAAAGCTTTGAAAGATGCATCCTCACGTTGCCCTCCTTGTCAAAGAGGAGCTTCAGCGCCTCCTTTCTATCTCTTTCATCCAGCCCATCAATTATCTGTAGTGGGTCTCTAACATCGTCCCAGTCACCAAGGCGACTGGGGGGATTCGAATCTGCATAGACTATCACAACCTTAACCTAGCCTGTCCCAAAGACAACTTTCCTCTTCCTAACATTGACCAGCTTGTTGATCTCATGGCCGGCCATGAGATGCTATCTCTCATGGACAAGTTTTCAGGATACAATCAGATCTTGATTGCACTAGAAGATCAACACAAGACTACCTTCATCACCCCATGGGGGAATTTTTGCTATCGAGTCATGCCTTTCGGCTTGAAGAATGCAGGCACCACATATCAGCATGCCATGACTTACATTTTTTATGATCTCCTCCATAAAATCATGGAGGACTATGTGGACGACCTTCTCGGCAAGTCCAAGCTTCGCCGTGACCATTTGACCATTCTCAAAATCATCTTCTCTCACCTTTTTCAATACAATATCGGCTTTAACCCCAAGAAATGTGTCTTTGGGGTCCTCTGGCAAACTTTTCAGCTTTATCATTTCTTTTCGTGGCATCGAGATAAATCCCACCAAGATTCGCGCTATCCTCAAGATGCCACCCCTGACCAATCTCAAGCAGCTTTGCAGTCTACAAGGGAAGCTCCAGTCCATTCGCCATTTCATCTCGCAGCTTTCTGACTGTTGCCAACCTTTTCATCATCTCCTTAAGAAGGACGTCTCTTTTACATGGGATAAGGACTGTCAAGAGGCTTTTGAAGCCCTTAAATGCTATTTGGTCTCTCCATGAGTCCTCATTCCACCTAAAGACAATCACCCCTTCTACCTTTATATCTCTGTCACCAACCATTCGTTAGGTGCCATGATCGCGCACCGAGATGAGCATCATCGTGAGCAAGCGGTCTACTATATCAGCCAAACACTGGTCGACTATGAAACTCGGTATACTCATACCGAGAAACTCTGTTTGGCATTAGTCTTTGCTGCTACCAAGCTCCGCCACTATCTTCTTAACCACAAAACCTTTGTCATCACTCACACCGACCCTCTTAAGTTTATGCACTCCAAGCCATATCAACATCAATGTATGGCTCAGTGGCTCATTGTTGGGGGATCAAACCAACAATAGATTACAATTGTGACAGCAATAAATGCAGAATTAAATCAGATAGACAAGTAACTAGAATGATAAATGGCAAGAACAAGAGATACAAGAAAACACCCTGAAAACTTGTATTAATAAACTATTTACAATAGGAATATAATTGAAAAAACTTCGTTCTTCCACACCTCTCCTAGATGTATAGATCTCTCAATAGATCTCTATTCCTTAAGAGCTATCTCTCTCAAGAACAACCAATTCCAATAGACCTGGATTGATTCAATTCTGTACTATTCTTCACACACAATGAATTCTTCTACGATTCAACTACTAAGCTAGGAAGATCTAATCCTTCATATAGAATTAGGAGACTTGAGCATGTACTTCCAACAAACAGTTAAACCACTTAAACAAGGGCTCTAAAAATAGTAATGCTAATAATAGAGACACGAGCTTGAGTCTCCAACTCAAACTTATCATGCAAAGACTCACTTTTGTCCACAAAAATAGCTTTCTGGACACGCAAGTAACCGACGTCAGTTCCTGCCGCTTGTCTGTGACCACCGTTGGCTGATTCTCTGTCGATGTCAGTGTCTCTGCAACTGCCTGTAACCGATGTCGGTCGCTCCTGACCAACACCAGTGTCTATGTAGACCCGACCTTGATAATGAATGCTCCTTGGTGAAGTTTTTAGCTCCACACCCTAACAATCTCCCACTTGGAGATAAACAGCTGCACCAGTACCTGTACAACAACATCTTCTAGCTCCACCATCTTTAACTCAATCATGAAGACCAATAGAAGTTGAATGAAGATTCAACTTTTCATTTGTAACTGGCTTGGTTAACATATCCGCCAGATTCCTATCTGTATGGATCTTCTCCAGCTTCAACTCACCATCTTCCAATACCTGTCATATGAAGTGATACCTTAGCTGTATGTGCTTTGTTCTTGAATGAAAGGCTGAATTCTTAGCCAAATGGATTGCACTCTGACTATCACTATACAATCTGCAACTCTCATGCTCCCTACCAAGCTCATCCATGAACCGTGTCATCCATATCATCTCCTTGCTAGCTTCTGTGGCTGCAATATACTCTGCTTCTGTAGTTGACAAGGCAACAACCTTCTGCAACTTAGATATCTAGATAACCGCCGTTCCACCTACAGTAAATACATAACCTGTAGTGCTCCTCCTGCCATCCAAATCACCTGCCATATCTGAATCTACATAGCCATGTAGAGAAGTATCTGAACCTCCATAGCATAAGTGCCTACTGCTGGTTCCTCTCAGATATCTAAGGATCCACTGAACTGCTTTCCAATGTTCCTTACCTGGATTGGCCATATACTTACTTACAACTCCCAGTGCTTGGGCAATATCCGGTCTAGTACACACCATTGCATACATCAAACTTCCTACTGCGGAAGAATATGGAACCTTACTCATGTACTCTACCTCATCATATGAATTAGGACATTGTTCTTTACTCAACTTAAAATGTCCAGCCAAAGGTGTGCTTACCAGTTTAGCATCCTGCATATTGAACCATTTTAACACCTTGTCCACATAATCTTCTTGAGACAATATCAACCTGTGATTTTTCCTGTCTCTCTTAATGCTCATGCCAAAGATTTTCTTTGCTGCTCCCAAATCCTTCATAGCAAACGTTTGAGCTAATTTTACCTTAAGCTCTGAGATATCCTGCATGTGAGACCCTGTAACCAGCATGTCATCTACATACAAAAATAGAATAATATATCTACCATTATCAAATCTCTTGAAATACACACAATGGTCTGATTGACACCTATTGTAGCCATGCTCAGTCATAAACCTGTCAAATTTTAAGTACCATTGCCTAGGAGCTTGCTTGAGGCCATACAAGCTTTTCTTCAACCTGCACACAAACTTCTCCTTACCCTTGACCTCAAATCCTTCTAGCTGTTCCATATAGATTTACTCATCCAAATCTCCATGAAGAAATGCTGTCTTAACATCTAGCTGCTCAAGATGCAAATCCTCAAAAGTAACCAAAGACAAAACAACCCTTATTGAAGTCATTTTAACAACAGGAGAAAAAATCTCACCAAAGTCAATACCTGGCTTTTGTGCAAATCCTTTTACCACTAATCTGGCCTTATATCACATCTGTCCATTCTCACCTTGCTTCAACCTTTAGGTCCATCTGTTCTTAAGTGTCCTCTTACCAGCTGGAAATTCAACCAAATCCCATGTTTGGTTCTCTCTTAAGGACTCCAACTCCTCAACCATGCCATGCTGCCACTCACTCTTGGACTCCACCTGTATTGCTTCTTCAAAACTCTCTAGTTCTCCACCATCAGTTAGAAATAAATAAAATAAAGAAGGAGAATATCTAATTGGAGGCTTACTCACCCTTTCTGACCTCCTGATGGGTGTCTGAGACTCGTCCACAACACGGTGTCCACCCAAATTCTCTGACAGTGACTAACCTCGGTCACCTGAAGACCTATTACTGGCCGACATCGATTCTTCCTGACCGACCTCGGTACCTGTACGGCCGACGTCGATCCCTGTATGGCCGACGCCGGTTTCTATCCTGCCGATGCCGGTTCCTAACCTGTCGACGTCGGTCTTCGTGTTTTCCTGTAAGTGATTATTTTTTTCTTGCGAGCTCATCTTGGACTTTCACCTCATCCAATTCACCATTGCTCTGCTCAGATTGATTCAACTTCCTTAGCTGATCACAATACATCACTCTTTCGTTGAAAACAACATCACGGCTCCTGATTACCTTGTTAGTTTCTAGATTCCACAATCTGTAACCAAAATCATCTGAGCCATAGCCAATAAACGTGCATCTCATAGAATTAGCATCAAGATTCTTTCTATTTTCCTTATCTATAAGCACAAAGGCTTCACAACCAAAAAATTTGAGATATGAGAGATCAACCTTTTTACCTGTCCATGCCTCTTCTGAAATACCACCATCCAGAGCTGTAGAGGGTCCTCTGTTAATCAGGTACACTACAGTGTCAACAGCTTGTGCCCAAAACTGTAAGGGCAAACTGGCATGCAATCTCATACATCTTGCACGCTCCATTATTGTCCTGTTCATCCTTTCAGCAATACCATTCTACTGAGGTGTCCTTGGAACCGTCCCTTGCCTACGGATTCCATGCATGTAACAATAATCTCTGAACTTATGACTGCAGAACTCACCGCCATTGTCTGATCTCAGGCACTTTAATCTTTTACCTGTTTCATTCTCAACCATAGCTTTCCAAACTTTAAAAGTATCAAATACATCAGATTTATTTCTAATACAATAGATCCATACCTTCCTTGTGGCATCATCTATGAAAGATACATAGTACTGTGATCCTCCAATGGAATCAACCTGAGCCGGTCCCCACACGTCTGTGTGAACAAGCTCCAACTTGTGCCTCTTCTTAGTAGACCCAGTTTTGAGAAAACTAACCCTTTTCTATTTTCCAAATACATAGTGCTCACAAAACACTAGATCTATGCCTTTTAAATCTGAAAGCATACCTTTAGACTTAAGAATTGACATCCCCTTCTCACTCATGTGGCCAAGCCTTGAGTGCCACGATTTAGCATCCACATCTGAAGTAGATAATACAGAAGGAGATTTGTCAGTAACACAATTGCACAAATAGAGAGTACCTTCTCTCTTACCTCTGGCCATAACAAGTGCACCCTTGGTCACTTTCCAAGATTCTGCTGTGAGAGTTACAATACAACCCTCATCCCTTAACTTTCCTGTAGAAATCAAATTTTTCTTCAAGCTAGGAACATGCATCACGTCTCTCAACACCCATGTGTTGCTATTCTGCATCTTCAGCTGCACTTTACCTTTGCCAATTATTTTACAGGGTTCATCATCCCCTAGATACACTATTCCAAAATCTCCATGGATATAGTCACTGAAATATTCCCTGTTAGGAGTAGCATGAAAAGATGCACCATAATCTAATACCCAAGATTCTATATTATTATGCAGAGAGAAAATTAAAGCATCCTGTGCAATACCTGCAATCTTGGCTTCTTCCTTTCCTTCATGCTGGTTGTCCTCCTTAGGCTTTGACCAACAATCTCTGCTTATGTGCCCCATCTTTCCACAATTCCAGCATTGTGGCTTCCTGCCATTTCTGGATTTAGATCTGCCTTTCCCCTTTGATTTGGATCTTGCTCTGCCTTTCTTGCTCTTCTCTTTCTGCCTTCCCCTGTTCTCAAAACTTAAAGCATTCTCGAATGCCTCTTCTGTGCTTTTCCTACATATTTTCTCATTCAAGATAACACTAACAACATCCTCTACTTTCAAAATATTTGATGCAGATGCAGTATTACTTACTGCCATTACTAAGCCGTGCCAGCTTTCAGGCAAAGAACATAATATCAAAAGAGATTTTATCTCATCATCAAACACTATATTCACTGAACTTAATTGATTCACAATACCATTGAAATCATTCAGATGAGTAGAAACAGATCCACCTTCATTCATATGCAAATTAAATAACTGCTTCATAAGATATACCTTATTGGAAGCTGAGGGTTTTTCATACAAATTTGCTAACGTAGTCATCAACTCTACCGTAGACTTTGCCTGTGATAAATTGGATATCACAGTGGATGCTAGACTCAGTCTTATAGAACCCAGAGCCTTTCTATCAAGAACTTCCCATTCTTCATCCTCCATGTCTTTGGGCTTCTTTGCAATACCTCCTAACGGTAAGTAGAGATCTTTCTGATACAGATAGTCCTCTATCTGCATTCTCCAGTGTTGGTAATTTTTGCCATTGAACTTTTCCATTCTCAATTTACTTTCATCTGCCATTGCTTCTCCCACTCAAACAGAAATCCCTGCAGAAACTCCTGTGAGAACCTGTAATCAATACACACTACACAGATCTGAACCACCTGTTAGTGAACCTGAACTTTGATACCAATTATCAAGCTCTGAACCTGTAACCAAGGCTCTGATACCACTTGTTGGGGGATCAAACCAATAATAGATTACAATTGTGACACCAATAAATGCGGAATTAAATCAGATAGACAAGTAACTAGAATGATAAATGGCAAGAACAAGAGATACAAGAAAACACCCTGAAAACTTGTATTAATAAACTCTTTACAATAGGAATAAAATTGAAGAAACTTCATTCTTCCACACCTCTCCTAGATGTATAGATCTCTCAATAGATCTCTATTCCTCAAGAGCTATCTCTCTCAAGAACAACCAATTCCAACAGACCTGGATTGATTCAATTCTGTACTGTTCTTCATACACAATGAATTCTTCTACGATTCAACTACTAAGCTAGGAAGATCTAATCCTTCATATAGAATTAGGAGACTTGAGCATGTAATTCCAAGAAACAGTTAAACCACTTAAACAAGGGCTCTAAAAATAGTAATGCTAATAATAGAGACGCGAGCTTGAGTCTCCAACTCAAACTTATCATGCAAACACTCGCTTCTGTCCACGAAAATAGCTTTTTGGACACACAGGTAACCGACGTCAGTTCTTGCTGCTTGTCTGTGACCACCGTCGACTGATTCTCTATTGACGTCGGCATCTCTGCAACTGCCTATGATCGACATCGATCGCTCCTGACCGACGCCAGTGTCTGTGTAGACCCAAACCTAATAATGAATGCTCCTTGGTGAAGTTTTTAGCCATATCAACATCAATGTATGGCTCGGTGGCTCATGCTGCTTGCTGAGTTCGACCTCAAATTCATCCAGGAAAAATCTATCAAGGGGCAAACCATCACTGATCAACTGGTGGATGCCCCTCTTCCCAGCAATCAACCTTCACAGTGCGAGTTTCTTGACGAGTCTATCGCTACGCTTTCCACTGATGACACTGTCTACCAAATGACCATGTTCTTCGATGGCTCCAAATGTCAACTTGGTAGGGGTGCGGGAGTCATTCTCATCCCACTCGATGGTGAGCCCATGCCTTTGTCTTTCAAGCTCGACTTTAATTGTACCAATAATATGGCTAAATACGAGGCCTTAATTTTGGGACTTTAGACTGCCCTCTCTCTCAGCATCAAGTCCATCAACATCTTTGACAACTCGCAGCTTGTCGTCAATCAGGTCAATGGTTCATACCTCTGTAAAAATGAAATTTTGAAAAGGTATAAAAACCATGCTTACATTCTCCTTGCATCTTTCGACCATTACCTCTTGCAGACTGTTCCTTGATCCATGAATAAGTTTGCTGACACCATGGCTTCTCTCGCTTCGCATATCCCATCTTCCTCATCTGCATCCAGACTTTTTGTCATGGTGCATCATGTGTTGTTGCCTTCCTATATCTCTCCTAACATTAATCATGTCAACAGTATAGACTCTAGCCCATGAGATGTTTGGTATAAGCAACTTGGGGACTACTTATCTTTTTTTGTCATCCCTCCCAATCTCTCTAGCAATGCACGGTGAGATTTTATCAAGTGTACCGCTCGCTATACCATGATAGGGGGTCTTCTCTATAAGTGAGGCTTCGACGGCCTCCTTCTTCACTGTCTCACCTCCACTAAAGTATCTCAGGCCATTAAGCAAGTCCACACCGAGATTTGTGGCAGACATTTCAGTGGGAATTCGGTTGCCAAGTGCATCCTTCACCTGGGCTATTATTGGACCACCCTTCATCAAGACTGTAGCGACTATGTTCGGCATTGCATCAAGTGTCAATAGCACTCTAACTTGCTTCATCTTCCTAGTCACGCCTTATAAGTCACTCAGGATTTTTGGCCTTTTTCTCAATGGGGCATAGATCTCATCGGTGAGATTAACCCTCATTCGTCTCTTTGTCATCAATCCATCATCACTGCCACCAAGTATTTCACCAAGTGGGTGGAAGCCATTCCTCTCATCTCCACAAAAGCTGACAAAATTTTTGACTTCATCAGTGGCCACATCATCTATCGCTTCGGTGTCTCTCATAAAATCATCACCGACAATGGCAAGTCCTTAAAAAATAAGACTGTCTAAAAACTTTACAACTCATTTGGCATTAAGCTCAGTTTCTCTTCGCCTTACTACCCACAAGCAAATGGGCAGGCTGAGGCTTCCAACAAAATCTTGACTAAAATTCTCATGAAGGTGGTCAGCGACACTGGAAGGGATTGGCATATTCACATTCCATTCACTTTGTGGGCCTACCACACTAGCATTCAAACCTCCACGGGTGCTACCCCTTTCTCGCTTGTGTATGGAACAGAGGCTGTCCTACCTCTCAAAGTACAGATCTTGTCTCTCTGCATCTCCCTGCATGACATTCTCTCTAATGATGACTTTCATCAAGATTGCTTAGCTCAACTTGAGTTACTTGATGAGTGCCATCTTGCTGCCCTCAATCATCTTCATGTCTATCAAAATCGCATCAAGCAAGCCTATGACAAAAATCTGCGAGAATGAGATTTCAACATCGGAGACCTCATCCTCAAAGAGAATCAGCACGTGACCAATATGGAGCGAAGTAAATGAGGCAAGTTTGCCCCTAATTGGCTCAAACCTTTCATTATAACGCACAAGTATGGATCAGGGACATATCGTTTGTCTTCTCTCGACGGATGACCAGAACCTGAGCCTCTCAATGCGTTGCATCTGCGACCATTCTACTGTTAGTCGAGTACTCATCCACTTGACATTTATCTTGAGCTCGTCCCTTGAGAAATCCCCATCCTCTTAGTCCTCATTCCTTTCAACCCTACTCCCTTTAACAAAATCCTATATACCCCTTTTATACAGTATGGATGCTTTGTCCTAATAAAAGGGAACCCTTGACCTTCTATAGTCTGGTCCATGACTCACATTTCTGTCAAAACAAGTCAAGATGTCAAAATATCCAAGGTCACAAAATCAAAAATCAAAAAGGTAGACTGCTCCCTCAAAGGACAGCTATAATATCATTGCTATAGCTAATAGACTGCTCCCTCGAAGGACAACTATTCAAAGCCCTTATATATAAAGCAAAAATATAGACCACTCCCTCGAAGGATGGCTATGACTAAATATTGCTATAAACAAAACTTTTTTAGAAGCTTCCCGCATCGATCAGCTTCACAAATGACCACCAAACAAATGACATCTCTATGTGGACTTCCCGCATCGATCAGTCTGCACCCAAAAAAAAAAAAAAAAAAAAACACGGGTCATGGACTTGGCTTATAGTTGTCTCAGGGTCTCCTATAAAAAGGGGTAAGGTCATCTCTGCTTTTAAAATGGGTTACCCTATATCCTCCTATCCTAACACCTGCTCAAAGGACTTCGAGCTCATTTTAGTGTCAAAGTGATTCGATTACCGCTCTAACACAACCTCTGGTCAATGACGTAATGCATGAATGGGGCTCTTAGTTCTAACAACCCCTATCTATGCTGTCATTCTGGTCCTTGTCAATAAAAGGGCGATTATGCCTTTCACTTCTTTTACACTTTGGTCACATCCAATCATTTGTCTTTTATTAAATTAGCTCAACCCTCTTTCTGACCAACCACCTAGCCTATTCACATTGGTTTCTATGGACACCGATACACATGGAAACTATAGACCACTCAATTTATGTCCAGCATAAACCATTACTTGCTGGTGCATAAATAGGCTCATTTCATTTTTGGCATATGTCCATCACCTAATATGGGCAATTGCTAAGGGTGAAAAACCTTGACTTTTTCTCATCATTTCAAGCATGTTCTCTCAGACATATGGATGTGCTAGACCATTCTCATGACTAGACCAAATCTCAACCGCTTTGTCTCCTAGTCTAAACTACATTGGTCTGAGGCCCTTAGGACAAGGGCTATGTAGGCATCACTCAGTTGACATGGGATCTTCTGGGGTTAGCTCGGCCATCCTCTTCGTCACTTTCTTCCATCCCATTTTCTCGTCACCTGTCAATCACATCACAGCTAGTCATATATTATCATTAGCATAATCATTTTCATCATGTCCATCCATAGTCATTAAGCATCACCATCTAATCTAAAAATCATAACCATTCACATCAAATATCAACATCAATATCATTAAACAACATCATATAACCAGTTCATTTAGCATCATACACATAAACCATAATATCAACATGCATCACATCAAAATGCAATAAACATTAAACACATATTTATAAAACATCCATCACACAGGTCACTGATTCAAAATCTCATCATATATATCAATAATGTTCTATACAATAAGACACAATGTGTGTCTGTCTCTCTCTCTCATATAATACATCTTGCATCATCGGCATGCAGGCCGGTATATACATCAAAAATCAAAAAAAAAATCTCAACTCTGCCCTCAAGGTTGTGGCTATGGTGGTGGTGGCGGTGGCCGAGAAGACATTGTATCCTCTCCCACCTTTGATCTGGGCCACCTACGTAAACCTAAAGCCATCACTTGAGACAGAGATCTTTGTCTACTCTGCTCTGCCCTCATCTCAAAGTATCATTGTATCTGAGGGAACCCCTTGATGGCCCTCTCATAATATGCGATCTCATCCAGTGCATCACTATATCTAACTAGAGATATAGTCTGCGGTGGACCCATCTGACCTGCTACCGTGCCCTACACTGACCCCTGTGGCTGTGGCTGACCTGGCTGCATCGATGCTAACTATCCTGGCCCCTATGAAAATGCTAGCTGCTATGATGGCTACTGCATTGAGCCCTATCCTCTCAAGCCCTGTCCTACCGATGCCTGTGCCTGGGCTGTGGCCAACTGACTCTGCAAAATAGTGACCTATCTTGTCAAAGCAACCACCTGTCCTGTCACCCCCACCAACTGCCCCTGTAAAACCATGACTTGTCCCTATAAAATGGTCACCTGAGCCTGTGCCGTGTCCCTCTCCTGCCGCACTATGTCTCTCTCCTCACGGGCTGCATCCTACTCCCTGGTGAAAGCCTGTACATCTAGCTGTGGCCCTGCCTGGACTCCTGTGTACTGCCCTGCCCACCATGCTATGTAGGCCTCTGTACAACCTAGGTTAGCCATCCTAGGTCTTGCTGATAACTCTTCAAAATCTGGATCCTCTATCTCCTTTGGCAGTGGGAGTGGTGCCTCTATATCATCTCACCTGTACTATGAAAATGTGGGAGGAACATCCTGTAGCAGCCCATACTGGCGCCGCACTCTCTCTGCTAGAATCCTCTCGAGCTCACCGGCTCACCTACCCCTGACCCATCGCATGCTTTGAGTCCTGACCAGCTGCTCTCCCTAATCTCTGAATGCAAGATACACCAGATATGGTCTCCAGATGATATCTGTAGGGATCAGGGCCTCTAGTACCCCTCGATAGTGGTCAATATCCCTGACCACTCCGTCCACCCATGTTTATGCCATCACCTCATGCCATCACCTGAATCTGACCCTAAAGCTGGCCTATATCACCACTAGGAGGCCAAGAGGTCATGTGACCATGATGTGCTCATAAGCCCAGCAGTGCAGAAGGTGGCCCATGCACAAGCTGTATCGCCGCCACTGACTAATGCCCCATAGCTCTCTGTATACCTGGGCCAAAAAGACTGGTGCCCAGGCAAACACTATCTACCACTCAATCATGTCTATCAAAACTCCAGTCATGGCGACCAGAAACCTACCTCCCTCTGCATCTGGGAGTGCATACACTGTAATCTCAATCATCATCAAGACAGCTAGCTGATGTGCATCCTCATCTACCATGTACAGAGGCTCATAAGCAAAACTTGCTGAGTGGTAGCTCATCTCAGTAACATGCTCCCCAAATAGTGTAACCATGTGTATATCATGTGCCTCTCTTGAGCACGCATATAAGTCTGCTTCGTGTACCGACAGCCACAAAATCTAGTATACGTCCTCAACCGTGACCGTCATCTCGCCTGTGGGCAGGTGGAAGGTGTTGGTGGAATGGTCCCACTGCTCGATCAGCACCACCATCAGGCTCACATCCCATGCCACTCTATAGTAGCATCTCAACCCACCTAGCCCAACTATGCTCATCTGTGCCCACTCCTCGATCGTCACACCTTTGTGCATCCACATCAACAAAGTCAAGAGGTGATCCCGCAACATCAGAGTCTATCTCGCTTGCATCCACCCAAGTCAATCTCATGTTAATTTTTTTTTTGACCAACCTATCTGACCATTTATGCCTATTTTGACACCTGGGAAGCCCTTGGCATCGCTTCGACCCTTTGATTTGACCATTTTTTATCACTCCTTTTGACCAGGTAGCCACCAACATCGGTTATCATGTCGACAACGGCACTCACCTAACCAACGTCAATCACTTAGTGACCAACGTCGGTAGTTTAGTGATCGACACTAATCTTTGGTCGGTCGATGCTGGCAAACCCATCGACGTCGGCGACTGGTTCGGCCCTAGGGCCGAATGGGGTGAGCCCTAAATTTAGGGCTTCCACATTATTGACTCCCCAGCCCCCCAAAACCCTCTCAATAACTCCTAACCTATCCTAGATCCCTCCCCCACCTTCTTAGGTACCCTCCCCCCTCAATTTCTACCTCAATTCACACAAATTTCAAAAAACAAATAAAAACAAACATCTAACTAAATAGGGCTTAGAGACCCTCCTACCTCATCTCGACATCATCGACATGGTGGCACGATGGGTGCCACTGGTGGTGGACCTCTTGCAGATCCTCTACTGCCCTCTACCATCACTTCTGCATCAAGCTTCACCTGGCCCACAAGCACCTCTGTAGCATCCAATCACTCTCCAATGCATCTCTCTCTCTCCACCAATGCTTCTTTAACACCTCACACTACTCCTCGGTCAACCTAATGTCACTTTCACTCACTTGGCTCTAGAGCTCTTTTTTCTCAGTCAACTAAATCACAAATGACTTTTGATCGGCCACCAATCCAGTTTTGTCAGATTTGACAGGCCGCCAATGTCAGCATCATCGTGCCCTAGGCCACCGACGTCGGCCGATATCCTACCGACATTGGTCCCTTTGGACCACCGATGACGGTTTTATCACCAACATCGGTGGACTTCAACCCCTTTTTTTTCATCACGTTGTCCCCAAATCATGCCCTTAATTAGTCAGCCCTCTAGTACAAGTCATTTTGGCCCCCTAGGGCACACTTGAGATCACTTTTGCCTCCATCCATCGACCACCAGACCTTGGAGATCATGACCATCTCCTCTAACCGTGACTACTTCCAAAGCAATTTTGCCTTGGTTGTTTTTGCATGTACGCTACCTCATGATTGGTTAGCTAAATTGTCCGCATACCACTTTTGAACTTCACAAGTATAGGATCGCAAGCCGGTTGATCCCCACTACTTGTGACTTTTTTGTGTTTCTAGGAGCACTTCCTGAGCCCAAGATACCTAGAAAATGATGACCATTTGGAGCTTCAACTTCGATTGAATAACCCAATCAATAGATGACTAAATGCTGGGGCTCAATTACTTCAATTTTGGCACTCTTCAACCCTCGACCTGCGACAATTTGACCTAACCATCCTCGTGAAGTGGTGTATGTGCAATCATGACTTTTGCAGCATTCTCACTCTATCTTCACCCCTTTTTCATCCAATCTTTGTCAAATCAGCACCCGATTCCAGGTTCCCTTCTCTCGACTCCTACTTTGAGGGGGAATACCTCATCCATAATTGGGGCAACCAATCCCCCTCCTATTTTTGTCTTGCAGTTCATTCAAACAACCAACAAGATGGAATCGACCTTATCCCACACCTGGGGCAACCAACTCCTATTTTTGTCTTGTAGTTCATCCAGAATAACCAACAAGATAAAAAGGGGCAAATGTAAACACCGTAATTGTGTCTAACCCTTGTCATCCTCCCCTTAACCCCCATTTTAGTTTTTCATGCCTATTTAACCCCTGTCGACCATTTTCTCATGAGCCTTGACCCTGACAGCATGTAAAAATGAGCAGAAGGCTAAAATTAGCCTCTATCCCCATTCTACATTTGCCGATGATGGTCACCACCTGATCGACGTCGCTGACATCGGTCACTTCTCGGCCGACGTCAGCGGTCTTGTCAGCGTCGATTTTATTTAACACTGCGTTCTCGACCTGAACACAGATTCCATTATCCGTTATTTATTCAGTTGCCAATCCATTTCTCGATCAGTTATCAAACCGTCCTTTGTAACTATCAACACACTATTCATTCGATCAATCAACAAAACCTTTGGATTTGAATGATCAACCAATTCTTGCATCCAACCAATCTGCAATCAATCTCTCGCATTCTCTTTTTGGTACATGTATTCTACTTCAGTCATCTTGCTGGAGGTCTGCTACATCAAACTTCTATGACACAGTGACAACGTTAATCATGTCTCTGACTCTATTTTCAGTGTATAACAGGTAAGCTTTGCTCTGTGTTTTTGTTTTATTCTCTGGTTATTGTTTTTTTTATTTGATATCATTACCCAAATTTAGAGTTAGACCATAGCCCCGACCTAACTTCCACCCATATCACCTCTATCCACCCTCTGCAAAAAATACAGTCTGTAATTCTGCCCAGATCCCTGTACAAACCCTTAAACAAATCCCTCTGACTCCTAAATCAGCCTCTTGAATCCTCAGACAAAAACTTTAGACCCTTCTGCAATCCTAAGACCATGTCCAGACCCAACCAGACCCCATCCAAAACTATTTCCCCAATCGACACCGGTCATTACCTCGACTGACGCTGGCACTTCAATCGACGTCGGCACTCTTCCTGATCGACGCTGGCACAGAGACCGACACCAACGACTGTGCAGAGTAGTTTGCTGCATATCAGGTATGCATTTTGCTTTTTGTCTTTTATTTGGTTTCATTCTGTCTTTCATTATTTCTACTTCAATCAAATATTCTATTTTTTATTAGTGGGTTGATATCCCTTAAGGAAGTCTTCATACTTCAGGGATCAAGCGTTTGCTTGACAGCCCACCGTCTCTTCGTCTAACATTTTTTCGTGTTTAGTCTCTTTTTCTTTGCAGGTGTCATTCCTCCACAGTCAAAGAGGAGTACCTTCCAATGTCTGATTTCGGTGCGCACGACTATATCCGGGTATCTTCTAACCCTAGACCATCTCTTAGTTTCTCATTTCTATCTTTTGAATGTGAAAGCGAAATTAGCGTAGAAACACTCCTCATAAAAATATTCATAATCATAATGGGAATATGAAGTCACACTATGAGATTTGACATATTCATTAAGACTTACACTTTCATTATTGGTATTTTCATTATCATGGTTGTAATAAAAAAGAGATGTTTGGGATCATTGTTGGTTTGACATAAGATCCTCATAATAAATGTATTGACTATTATAAATATTAAAAAAGATATCTAAAGGATGAGACCTCATACGTCTTTCACGATGATTAGACATTGTAAGAGTTGTAATCTTAAACAAACCCAATAAAAGGAACATAAGGCCTAGGGAAACAATGGGAATAAGCATTACTTATATTGTTCATAAGTAATATATTATATCTAAAAAATAGATACAATAATTTAAAAAAAAATTATATAAGGAGAAACCCTAAATCAATATAGGGTTTAGTTTTAATAAATATAGAGGACATGCTCACCATAATGTTTTATATAAAATGGGTCTATTACATAAACACACTATGCAAATAAAATGTTTTAATTCAATATTGTAATATATATAGGTAATATGATATAGTATGTGATAATTATTTCATTAGAGCATGTGTAATAAATATATAAATTACTGTACAACTAAGGATAAGAGAAACATATACATTTGTTTCCATTCTAGACTGCTAATGTAGTTTAGTTTCATCTTTTTTTTGCAACTCAACTTTGTGTTTAATTAATTTAGGTTTTTAACTATCTTTATTACCCATACACTACCATCAAACTTAGAAACTACTTTTGACATTAGTGTCCTTTTGGATGTTTCTATCCTACCCAAAATATAGACTCTTTTTTGAACCCATCAATTGTTATTTTCTATGTTTTTTATCACCTTTCTACTAATGTATTTAGATCTAAGATATTGGCTGTCTTTATTTGTTGATTGATCAAACCATACCTCTTTACCCTTCTTTACTCTTGGAATGAGATTGCTGAAAAATAGGTTAGTGGGCTCATGGTGTCGAGCTACCCTAAATACCTCTCTATCAATGGGCATTTTCTATAGAGATAATACTCCAAGGAGGGACTTAAATTTATGTAGTTATCTCCTATATGTGGGAAAGTGTGTGTACAAGGGTGAAATATATTATATGAAGATGCATTCATTAATCTAGCTTGTAATTTTACAAATATCACTGATGGGATACTTTTTGAATGTTTCAGACCTATAATATGACTTTTTCTATGCTTAATATCAAAATATAGATGAATAGGGTAGAATAGAGTGTTTGGGAAGTTGATTGATTTAGATTTTTTTGGTGTTTGCTTGGTATTTTATAGATGAGGAATTAGAAGGCTTATACTTGTAATTATACCATAAATTTTAAAAATATATCACAATAGGGTTCAATAAGACAAATAATTCAACCCATAGGTTTTGAATCATCAATAATTTGGATGAATTTTGGCAACTAGACACTAGATATAGATGTGGACACTACCATCGATGGTAGTGTCCCTATGTGGCTGGTATTGTCCAAAAGGGTAAAAAATAGTTATGGATCTAAAATTAATAGTGAAGAATGTTTATCAAGTTTCAAGTTTTTTATACAGTAAAAGAGATCTAGATCATAATAGTGATATAGAATAGACTAAGAGATAATCATTTTGGCAAAGTGAGATGGTAAATGTGAGTCTTTTAGTAGTAGGAAGGTCTAAAAATGAAGAGTAGAGCCCTAATTGATATTTTTCAAATGTACAAGACTAAGATGCTATAAATATTCAATTTTATTATCTAAATTTATAAGTGTTATCTTGATTACATACCCTTTTTATTTCTATTTATGCATGGTTGAATTATACAATAGAATGAATTTATTAATTCAATTATAATTTCCATGATAACCTTGGATTGTTACTTTCTTTTGGAAATTTAATTCCATGATTATTCTTGTTAGTTGTGTGAGTATGGTGTCATCAACCCATTCATTTAATCAACTCATTTGGTTGATGTAATTACAACCAAGGCTAGTGTCCAATGGCTATATGCAATAAGGTGTGTAATTTATTTCTATTAATTATGATTTGAAGAGGTTTTGTAGATAAACTAACTCTAAGGTATTAATATTATCAAATCAATTTTAAATCTATATAATTGATTTGAAAGAAACACACCTTGTATAATTAGAATGTTGAAAAATAAACACGCTTGCTTATAAAGGAAATTACTAGATAAACAAACACACTTTATTTATCAAAGGAAACACTCTTTAATCTATATGTTGAATTGAATTTACTTTAATTGAAATACTTTAAAAAAAGGAAAATGCTGGTAAAATATGTAAACAATGATTTGAAATAAACATGCATAAAGAGAAAGACATGAAGATTAAATAATTCACACTTATAATATAAATACTCTTGAAAGAATTAAATGACAAATATAAACATAAAGAAATACCACACAAGAATATTACCTCCATGGGTGAGTGGACCCTTGCTCTCCCTTGGCATAGGATCTAATCCAAACTTATTATTTTAGGACCATTCAAAGTTTCATTGATTCTAGAAATAAATATTACAATCTAGGAATAAAATGTATCTTACTGGTTTCAATTTTATGCTACTAACAGTATTTTCTCAAAAACTTTTCTCTTCAAACAAGAGGAAGATGTTGTTCTACTACAACATTCTAATAACTATTATTCAGAATAGAATAAAAAAATAATAAGATTAGAATCACAATCAAACTTATTTTGGAAAATAGGAAAGGAGTTAAAACCATCTCCCACATTTCAAGGTGAAATGATGGAAAAGATGGCATAACTGCATGCATGGCTCTAACTAGTTACAATATCCTTGTGATTACAACATGTTCTAATTTGGTAATCCAAAATACCAAAATACCTATAGTGGTGTTCTTTATAAAATATTACTATAAGTATCATGTCTAAAAATATAATTCCATATGAGGTTAGTGTCTCTATAACCCATGAGTTCTTTGGAAAGGCCATGACTCCTCATTGTATGATCATCAAAATGCCTTCCACAAACTCTGTGTATAACTATAATGATTCTAAAAAGCACCTACCATACCCTAGAACTCACCTGTAGCATTCCAAAAATCACCTATATAGAACACTTGTAGTAATTTGGAACTCACATATCATATTCTAGATCTTGAGTGATAGACTCCATAACTTTCTTTTAATACACTGGTGCTCTATTGTTAGACTCTAAAGCTTCACTGGATGGTTCCACATTATGTCAAGCTTGCCTTAAAGAGTTAAATTGCTTTTTGATAAAACATAGCATTTAATCACGGTGAATTTATACTTGTACATGTAAAATTGAGGGATAACCATGTAAATATTTACAACATATTGGTAGAGAAAAGTAACATTAGCTCACACATGCTAACCAAGATATAAGTAAACATTCTCTACTTTAGACTAGAAATAAACCATAAATGCATATCATATCCATTCCAAGAAATGAGATTAGTGGGGGTAAAATGGTTATTAATTTGATATAATAAGCCATATAATGGACTCATTATTTCCCCCACACTTTAATTCATGGTTAAGCACTTTACTTTCTAATATCTGACTGAGATCATAGATGTTATAGTGAATGTTCTATTTTTCCTCAGTTGGATGAATAAATCCCATATCTCTACAAAAAATTTAACTCATTATCTCAAACTACTCACTAGACTGAGGTGTTGTATTTTTCCATGGGGATATGGGAGTGAGAATTAGCGATGGCCCATAACTCATGCCAATCCATTGTTTGTCTCTCATATGCTGGAATTATGAAATTATCTGAATAATAACCCTGGCCCTTCGAAGACTCCATAAAATATTGGTGGGGGATAGTAATTCCCTTATTTTAAAATGGAGTTTTAGTGTGTTTCACCATTTTTAAAATTTTTCTAGCACTTCTTAAAAATGGTGTTGGGTATAACTTTCAAAATATGAGATGCTCTTTCATAAGGCTTGTAGACAATGGTCAGGCATGGTATGGTAAAAAGAATATTTGAATTTTTGAATGAGTTTTTCCCCACCAAGGTATTGAGTTATCATGTAGAGAGCTATAGTCCTTTATTTTTGAAAATAGTCATTAGTCCTTTCATCCCATGCAATTTTATTGCTTAAGGTGGATATGAAGACTTTGAGCTAGGCCTCCCCTACAAAAATATTGATCATAAATCCATAGATATGTCCTATGAGGTAGTGGCATATAAATAATTCACATGTGAGGTTTTTATATTTTGGGAAACTACTCACATAAACCTACATAAAGTCCTCATCCTTGACATCATGAGGTGGACCACCATAAATTCTTAGTAACTACCACATATGAAATTTTTATTTGAGAAAAAGGTTGTATGCAGAGGAAGGTATCCTACATGCCAAAATTTTTTCTCTTAACTGACAAGCTACTTAGATCATGGTCTACTTTTCTCATTTTGTTGGTTTACCTCCTCACATTACACTCTCAGTTTCTTGTTTTATATCTTTTAGCCTCTTGAGTTATTGACAATTTTCATCCCAAGTGGTCATGAAATCATAATATGACAACTATGTTTGAAACTCTTAGTCTACTTGGATCTTTAGATCAACTACTTTTACTTTTATTAATACTATCTCTATAATGATATTACTTCACCAAATAAGTAGAATAATAATAATAGGTCATAATGATATGGAAATATGGTATAAAATATTAATAATAAATAAGCCACTTCGAGTGGGCAACCTCCTAAATGCTTACAATAAGAAATGAATACTCCAATATGATGATGAACAACTAAACCTACCTCTTATTTATGGTCTACCAAGGCTATGGACAACCCATAGGCTAACCTAATAATCATATGAGTGCATAAATAAATTTAAATAATATGGAAAATGGTTATGCAAGCCACAAGTTGGCTACATATATCCCTAGACATGCTAATAATTAAGGGTGTAACATGACCCTCCCATTCAAAATAACATTTTCCTTAATTTTGAAGCAATCCTGGATGTTTTTGCATGAAGGCTTCATCCTCCCAATTAGAATATTCATAAGGCAAATTCTTCCAATTGATCAAATATTCTATAATCACTCTGGACCACAACTACTTAATGCATGTTTAAAGGACCATTTTAAGATAAAAAATAACCTAATGTTCATCCAATATTTGTTGTAGATTAGTTTGGATAGACTCCTTAGTTTTTTGAACATCAATAGAAAACAATCATACCACAAATCCTTCAGTACCCTATTTTAGCATATTGGTCATTTGATGTGAACTAACCACTTATGGAGATTTAGCTCTTAATCCCTGTAGTTCCATTAGCTTGCCTTTAGAATGAAAGTGAATTAATAGTTATTAGAAATTCATCTCCATATTACCCAATTTGGTGAGCCATTATATTCCCAAAATAATGCCAATCCTACCTATAGGAATAGCAAACATAAGAGAATATAATAGATAGTCCCCTATTTCTAACTTAATACTATGGCATTTTATAGAATAATTAATTATACCACCATTTACAATCATGACCTAAAATTTTGGGTATGGTAAGATGAAACAATTCAATGGAGTAGCTAACTTACCATTAATGAAATTGTGAGTACTTCTTGAGTCAATCAACACTATGACCTTCTGTTTCTTGAGGAAACCCACCACCTTAAGAGTTTGAGGAGTAGAAATACCTGTAAGGGCATGGCAAGAGATAATAAGTTGAGAATATGTAGATTACTTCTTAGGTCCTTAATATTAGATTTAAATAAAACACAGAGAGAAAATGAGATTGAGAATAGCAGAGCACTTATTCAACGTATTCAACCAAGCATGAAGGCCTATTAAATAGGCAAACAAATGAAATACCCGTGAAGCATGAGATGGGTATAAGAAAACTAACCTACGTCGGCTTTCATGAAATAGCAAAGACCGCACAAACAACTAACCTCTTAACCAAAGTGGTTAGGGAAACTAACCAACATAAATTACCTTAGTAAATAACCTAAGGTAAATACAATAATATGCTAACACCCTCCCTTAATGACTAAACCAGAAACAAGACCAAGTTTATCTCTAAATTTTATGAACTTGTCTGTACCAAGTTGTTTGGTCATTATATCAGCTGGCTACTCTGTAGTGGGACAGTAGAAGAGACTGATGTCTTCATTTGTAACCAACTGTTAGATGTAATGATGGTGAACCTCAATGTGTTTCATCCTGGCATGAAATATTGGATTCTTCAGCATCTTCAAAACACTTTGGTTGTCACAAAAAATTGGAGTAGGCTTTGATGACTCAAACTGAAGATCCTCCAAAATTTTCTTTATCCACATGGTTTCACAACCTACACTAACCACAACTTTATACTCTGCTTCTATTGAAGATAATGCTACTGTAGTTTTTAGTTTGCTTTGCCATGAGAAAATTCTTGAACCAAAAGTGAAAACATACCTTGTTGTAGATTTTCTTGAATCAACTAAACCTGCCCAATCAGAATCAGAATATCCTAAAAGTTCAAAATCTACAGACTTCTTATACAGTATGCCAAAGTCAAGAGTACCTTTGACATATCTTAATACTCATTTTGTAGCTAACCAATGGACTTCTTGTGGTTTAGACATGAAGCGAGATAGAAAACTTACTACAAAACAAATATCCAGTCTAGTGGTAGTGAGGTAAATGAGACTACCCACTAGCTGTCGATACACTGTTTCATTGACCAGAGGTGAATCAGTGTCTATTAAAATTTTAGCTCCTGCTTCTATAGGTGTGTGATTTGGATTACAATCCATCATTCTAAACCTTTCTAACAATGAATTGGCATACTTATCCTGTGACATGAATACATTATTACCACTTTTCAAAAACTCAACACCTAAATAGTATTTCAGTAGTCCTAAGTCTGTCATGTCAAAAGTACAACAAACATCAGCTTTCATTTGCTGAATGAGACTAGTACTACTCTCAATGATGGCTATATCATCAACATATATAATGAGAATCAAGATATCATCACCAGACACCTTTACATAAAAAGTTGGTTTTGAGTTACACCTTTTGAAACTTGACTCCCTAAGATATGAGTGTATTTTTGTATACCAGGCTCGAGGAGCCTGCTTAAGTCCATACAAGGACTTGATTAACCTACAAATAAGATGTTCCTTACCAGGAACCTAAAAACCCTATGGGTGAACCATGTAGACTTCCTCCTCTAGATCTCCATTCAAGAAAGCACTCTTTACATCCATTTGGTACACCTGCCATCCAAACTGAGCAGTAATAGCAATGATCAAATGAAAATTTACCATCTTGGTGGTTGGAGCAAAAGTCTCCTCATAATCAACCCCTTCCTCTTATGCATAACCTTTTGCAACAAGTCTAGCTTTGTGTTTGTCCAAGGAACCATCTACTTTGTATTTTACCTTATAAATCCACTTACAACCAATGGATTTCTTTCCTGGTGGTAGTTCCATCAACTTCTAAGTCTTATTTTTCATCAAGGAATCATATTCCAATTGCATAGCTGATTCCCACTCAGACTTCCCTTTGTCCTCTGAAAAAGAATTAGGCTCAAATACTTGTGAAACATTAGTTGTTAGAGCAAGATTGACATGCTCACCTCTATTACTAGACTACTTTCCCGATCTTAGTCTTCTACCTTCCACACCTTGTGGCAAGTCTCCTTCTTTTAGTGCTTCAATTATGGTAGTATACCACTTTGGCTTCTTTGGTTGTTCTGCTGGAACCTCACAATGACCAGTATCAATTCCCTCCCTGGAATGTGATTCCACTGATGAACAAGAATCCTGTTCACTTTTCACATTATAACTAATAATTGAATCATTAGATAACAATGACTCAATATCTGAAACTTGACCAATTGCTGTGAAGTATGGCATTTGTTCATTTACTATGACATCTCTATTTACTAGAACTTTGTTAGTAGAAACATCAAGTAATTTGTAGGCCTTTGACTAATCATTGTATCCAACAAATATGTATGTTTTACTTTTTACATCCAATTTTTTTCTCTTTTTACTAGGAATAACTGCAAAAGCTACACAACCAAAAATTTTGAAATCACTTACATCTGGAGTTTGACCTGACCAAGCCTCCTCTGGAGTCATATTCTCCAAAGCTTTTATAGGACTTCTATTGAGGATATATACTGCTGTATTCACTGCCTCTACCCAATACCTATATGTGACATTTCTGCTTTGAACCATACAGCGAGACATGTCCATCACCGTCCTATTACGCCTTTCCACAACTCCATTTTGCTGTGGAGTGTAAGGTGTAGTTTATTGTCTGTGTATGCCTTCAGTGGCACAAAACTCCTTGAACTATTTTGATATGAACTCACCCCCATTATCCATTCTAAGAGATTTCACTGGCCACCCTGCCTATTTTTCAACCATAGCTTTCCAAGTAAGAAAGTTAGAAAAACAATCAGATTTCTTCACTAGAAAGTATACCCACTTTTTCCTAGAGAAATCATCAACTAGTAACAAGAAATAATGAGCACCAGAAGGGGTAGGTGTCTACATTGGACCATGCAAATCTGCATGTACCAAATCCAATACTCCCTTTATTCTCAAAGCTTTACCAACATCAAATGAATGTCTAACTTGCTTCCCCAACTGACATCCAGTACATACATGATGACTATGCCAAATAGAAGGAATCCCCTTAACCATCTTAGTCTTACTCAATGTAGTCAAATACTAAAAATTCAAATGCCCATACCTTTCATGCCATAGTGAACTTGTGCTATCAACCACTGCAAGTGCACTTTCCTTTGCTTTGATTAGATCTACAAGCTTATACAAGCCTTTCTCACTGATCCTAATAGCAATAATCTTTTTATCTTTAGTGGTGACTAAACATTGTTGTTCTTGAAATTTTACAACAAAATCAGATTTTGAGGTGATCTCACTGATTGAAAGAAGATTTTTGTTCATATCTAGTACATACCTAACATTCTTGAATGTATAATTTACTGTACCATTAAAACTTATATGAACATTACCAAATCCTTTCATAAAATATGTTGTACCATCTCCCAAAGATACATATTCATTACTATTGTTATCTTCAACAAAATCCACATACCAGTCCTTATGGCATGTATAATGGTGAGATGCCCCTGAATCAAAGTACCAAACTTGATCCACTGCATAATTACCACTGAAAGCCATGAAAGCAAAATCTAGTGATTCCTCGCCTTCACCTTTAGCTACATTCACATGATGAGCTTTCTTTTTGGGGTTAGCCATATCATGTTGTCTTTTCCTGTAATCTTTCTTAAGGTGACCGGTTTCTTACAGTAAAAATATTTCCCTTTAGGTCTCTTATTACCACTTACTTGTGAAGATTCTAATGGATAGCTATTTTTACCAGACTGCTTACCCTTTTCCTTGATAAAGAATGCATTCTCTATGGAAGTGGATGTAGACAACACTGCCTGCTCCTATCGTCTCTCCTTTTGTAATAACAATGTAGATAATGTTTCAAAATCTAAAGTCTACATCTTAGCAATCATGTGCAAGGACTCCATAAATGACTCAAATGATGGTGGAAGATTTTGCATAACAAGAGCAATCAAATCTTGCTCATCAACAGGTTTCTGCACTACTTTCAACTGGTCACTGATGTCCTTGATCTGTAATAAAAACTCAAAAATGGAGCCACCTTCCTGCATCTTAGTGGAAAATAACAAATTCTTCAAATACAACACTTTACCAGGTTTAGAAGCCTGATATTTTGAAGATAAAGTTTTTCATAAATCTGATGCTATAGTCACATTTCTGACCTCTGAGATTAGATTATCTACTACTAACAATTTTAACAACATGAGAGCCTCATGATGATGTTTATCATAGTCATTGGTAGTAGTGGCAGGCCTTTGCTCTCTACCGAGCACTATTTGATCAATATTCAGATATTCACATATTGTTAAAACCTTGTGACTCCACAAACTAAAGTTCTTGCCAGTCAATTTTTGAGAATCTGGTAGTAACAGGTGTTGAATACTAGCCATTTTACCTAGTTTTTCATGAAAATGATAAAATCAAAAAAACTATAATGACTTTTTTTTTAAAAATTCTTTCTACTCACTAATTCTATATTGACACTAAATAACCCTATCCATTTTTAGCAACAAACTCAATACTGTTTACAAGATCACAAAAATTATACCACTAAAACAATTAAATTGAGAAAACTACAATTTCAATTTAAAAAATTCTTTCTCCATTGACATCCAGATAAAAAACCAAAAAAATGGTAAAATATTTAGCTTTTCAGATGCTTTTGTGATTATTAGTCAGCGGTAGGTCCCCAATAACCCTTATTGGCTAAAGTTTTGATTTATTTCAATTAAAAAATAAAAATAATTGAAATATTAAAACTTTAGGCTAAAATTTTTATAAAAAAATTTAGCCAATCAAAAAATTGACTACCTCTGAAACTTTAGGTGAAGATTTTGAGCCCGTTTCCCAACTAAATTGCAAACAATTTTCACCAGTGTCTTAGTTTTGATTTAACTCATGATTTAGACTTTTGTTTCACTAAAAAAGATGAAGAAATGAATTTTTCTAATTTTGCCAAATTCGTACAGCGCCCATGCATAGATAAATTCAACAGAGGCTTATGAGCCTCTAAAATAGCATGTTATCACTTCCTTTTGGTCTTATTTAGCCTTCTGATGCTTCCTGGCAATTTTCAGACCTTCTGGTTGAGTTTTCTAAATTTTGTGATGCTTTCTCTCTCCTTAACTCTCCACTGGGTGCCTGAAGCTCCTCCCTGGCAAGACACTGACCTCTCTCTAGCTTCCACAAACCTCTAGTCAGGTTCTAAAAACCATAGGCTCTGATACCATATTAGATTTAAACAAAACATAGAGAGAAAATGAGATTGAGAATAGCAGAGCACTTATTCAACGTATTCAACCAAGCATGAAGGCCTATTAAATAGGCAAATAAATGAAATACCCGTGAAGCATGAGATGGGTATAAGAAAACTAACCTACGTTGGCTTGCATGAAATAGCAAAGACCGAACAAACAACTAACCTCTTAACCAAAGTGGTTAAGACAACTAACCAACATAAATTACCTTAGTAAATAACCTAAGGTAAATACAATACTATGCTAACACTTAAAAACCCTCACCATATGCCTTGTCATCTTCTTCATCCTCATTGGCCCTTTCGATGTAAAATAACTTATTTTCAGCACATCGATGACCTTTTATCCATTTGATATCACAACCATAACACAACCCTTTAGCACACTTCTCCTCAATTTGTTGTGGTGTCAATTTGGTAGGTTGAGGTAGTGATGAAGTTGGAGAGGTGTGTTCCTAGATAGTAGTGAAAGGACAATGTTTACTCATCTCTTTTTCCTCTACTAAGTGTGCCCTTGGTATAACTTTATATATAGTTGTGGGTTTAAACATGTGAGCCTCCAATTGAATGTTATCTTTTAGTCCACCCAAAAAAAGGTTGGTCAAATTTACCTCAGTGATGTCCTTTGCAATAATGATAGATTTTGAAAATGATGAATATTATCCTTCACTATCCCCATTTTTCATAGTTTGGCTAACTGGTTGAAGTATTTCTTAGAAACATTATCTCGATAGTGAAACATCAGTTCACTAGTGAATACTAACCATGTAATGGGAGCACCAACAATCTTATTATTTTTAGCACATAACTAACAATACCAAATGAATGGCTCTAGTTATGGATATAGAGATGTCACTACCACCTTTTAAGATCTAGGAGTTTGGTGTAGATCAAATAGATTTTCAATTTGAGTGATCTAAGTGAATGGATCCTTACCATAAAACTTGTGCAAGTCTACTTTTAGCAACATTAGTTTCACCCCCATATTGGTGATGTTAGTGTTGAGATGAGGAGGAACATAATGAAAAAGTAGAGGGTTGTTGAGTGGAAAATGAGATGAAATGGTAGCCAATTGTGCTGTGATCTATTGCAACTAATTGCTCATGCCATTAAGCGTACATAATTTTACATTGGGCCATTTAGATTCAAATGAATTTGAGAAATAATCTTTGAATACATCATATCAGAGGTTTTAGACTCCATGTCATCCTATAAAAGAGTTTTATGGGTGTCCTTCCCTTTCCCCCATCTACGAGTGTTAGGATCAACCATAAGAAGGCTTGATGGTGAACCTTATTTTTCCCTGTTGAACCAAATTTGACCATAAATTTGTTTAAAAATTTAGGACTTGAATAAAAATATCAAATAATATACCAAAAATAGTTTTTTAATATTTATTAAAATGTAAATAAATTTGAAAAATTCTACAAATTGTGAATTATCGAGAAAATTTATGAAAAACTCTATAATGGAGACAAATTTTTAAAATAAGATCTAAAATTTTAATGAAAGATTAATTGAATGATTTTTTACCTATATTAAATTTTTTTAGAGAAATTATCAACTATTTATAAGATATAGCCTAATTTCAAGATCTAGGGTTTTTGCCCTAATTATGGCCTAAATCAAAGCTCTAATACCACTTGTAATGATATTAATTAAAAAAATAAGTATAATAAAAGAAATATATCACAATTATATGGAAATATAGTAAATTTTTTTTATAATAGATAAGCCATTTTGAGGGGGCAAACTCCCAAATTCTTGCAATAAGAAATAAATACTTTGATATGATGATGAACAACTAACCCTACCTCTTATTTATAGTCTACCAAGGCCATAGACAACCCATAGGATAACATACTAAATGTATTAGTGCTTAAATAAATTTAAATAATATAAAAAAGGGTTATGAAAGCCACAAGTAGACTACATATATCCTTAAACATGCCAATAGTTAAGGGCATAACAATCTCATTATATTTTTCTAAAGATTTATTATTTACTTCTAATTCATTTTACATAGATTAAATAGTATTTTTATTACCTTGCAACTTCATTTTATGGAAGGAAATTTCTTCTTGTGTCCTAATGGAAGATTTAACCTTTGAAAAGAGAAGGCCTTGTTGTACTTCTACCCCCTCATCCTAATTATAGGAGTAAACTTATTATTCTTCCATTGGGGATTTACCTATATCAATTGATGGTTGTGATGAAGATGGTGGTGTAAATGAAGGTGGAGGATATTGTTCTATAGTTTCCTTAAATTCCTCTACCATAGTGGCCAATTGTTTAATTCCTTCTATAAGTTCTTCTCCAACTTCTTCATTTATGAAATCTTATTCAATTTATTCATCTTTAGGTTCCACTTCAACACTTGTAATATCCATAGGAGTTCCTAAGTTAGATTCCATAAGATCTCATCAGCATCCATTTCTTGGACTTCATCTTCCTACAAGATCAATCTCCTTATTCGTGGTTGGTTTGTAGGTTTAGGTTCCTCTTGTGGATCTCTTATTCTTTTGAAACATCTTCTTAGAATCCTAGGTAAAGCTACCTCTAGAGCTGGTATTTATTTCTAAGAGATATCTATTATTTATTGAGCAATAGATGGATTTGGAGTAACTTTGGAGGTTGATTTTTAAACTCATGTTCTCAATTTTGTCTTCATCACTATCTTTAGAGATGGATCCTTAGTGGAAGTCCCCTCTTTTGTATTCGACCTTGGTGTCTAGGCTACATAAAGAGATATTCTCCTTGTCTTAGGATGCTTTTTCAACTTATTTTTCAAGAAGGCTTCTCAAGTATCTTCTCCATATTGTTTCTTTATAAAATGATGTTTAAAAATTCATTAACTCAACCCATGGTGCCTTATGGAATCCATTCCTCTTCTATGCTTCAATGCCATGACTTATATGGCCCCTAGTAAAAATAAGGATAAATTCACCTTATGTTCAGGTTTATATATACCTCTTCTCAAATGTGTGACAATTCTCATGGAATCATAGCCAAAAGAGCCATACTATCCATGACAAATCAAGTAATTGATGACCTAAAATCAATTTGTTCTCTAATGCTTAGGTAAGCTTTATATCTTTATCCCTTTGGAATCTCCTTGAGGGATGATAATTAACTCTAGAATTGGTCCCCCTTCCTCATGAAATATCTGAATGATGTCATTAAAGGTAAACCCCCCTAAAATCTTAACTCCTTCATCTTAGAACCCTGAGACTTCATTGATCACCTAACTATTTACTAGAATTTGAACACATTTCACTTTGGTATGGTCATCTTGGAGGTTGGTGATGAATCCCTTAACCATATTTTCATCATACCCTTCAAAAATTATGCTATAATTACAACCATCCTACCTCCTCAAAGATGGTATCCACTACCTCATCCTCTAATAGAAATTTTATAGACTCATGCTCAAATTTCTTCATGTGACCCATTTCTAGTTTTAGAGCTTGTTTGAACACAAGATCAAGGTTTTAATGAAATTTTTAGCAAGGGAGAGATGAGATTCAAATCAAAATAGAATGTCTTATACTTTTGAATGGGTTTAAGTTAGCATGGTAAATTTGGCATTTAATTATGTCACCATTTCCCCTAGTTTTGAGATATGCTTAAAGATTTTACTTAAAGATGAGACATGATTGTTAGAGAGAAATAATCTAATAAACATGTGTAGGGTGACTTGAGAAATATTTTTAATTATTCCCCTCATCCTTTCCATGCAATGGGTTATGTCATCTACCTCTTCAATTTATTTATCAAGAGTTTTGAGTTGACAACTTCCATCATTTGTCCTTCTAACTATTTTATCCTCTTCATGATTACTAATTATGTCATGAAAATGACATCATGCCTCCTTTAAAAGAGACTATCCTTATGGTATGTCATACTTTTCTTTAGAAAAGACACTTTCCAATTTTGAAATGGCCCCCTTTTGCATACCCCTTATTTTTAGTACACCTAAGTTTACACAAAGTTTTCCTTCAAAGATATATAAATATGACATTAAAAAATTAAATCTAATCATATACATATAATATACCTCAATTTTATGTGATTTTGTCTTTGATTCTTAGGCTACCACTTTTCCTTTAATAATTAGACCACATCAGTTAATGAGGAACACATAAAACATAGTACAAACATCAATTTTATTGCTTTGTTCCTTGAGAAGCTTCCATCACTATTTTTTAACTTCTAATTTTCTCTTTATATATATATATATTAATTTTCAATTTTTTGGGAGATTAATTTCCATTTCAAGTTTTCAATCCTTCTCCTTTATTGGGAAGAGTAATGCCATTTTTAGTTTTCAATCCTCTCCCTCCATTAGGCTTTAATCCTCATCTTCTGACTATGATGGAAGAATATGGTTCTTTCCCATAAACAAATCCTCCTTACTAAGAGGTTAATGATAGATGTATACACATAATATTTTCAGCCTTATCAATTATTGATGATTTCTCTCTTATAGGAACCTGTCGAGTCTTAATCTCTCTGAATGCTTTCCTTAAGGGGTATATTGAGAAAGGGGTGGGAAAAACATTGGTACTTTGAAGGATTTATGTCCCGATATTACCACTTTATATCTACACACCATTTCCTAAAAACACTCCCCTAAGTTTTGCCTCCTCTTTTTCACCCTCTTCTAGTCATTGTTTGCCTTCATTAGTCCTTCCCTAGCCTAAAAACCCTTTACAATAGTTTACATTACAATGTTGGCCCCATCAAACTTGTACTCTAATTTATAAAACTCATTTAGGGTCTAGGTCGGCCCCTAGCCACCCTAGACCAAGACTTAATTTGTTTTTGTTAATAACGATACAAAGTCAATTAGGTTGACCTTGTCAGCTAAATTTTTAAAAAGGTTTAAGGTTAGATTAATAGACACACACACACATTCATTTTTCCATTTCTTAGGGACAACAAGAGTTAATTATTCATTTTCACTTCTTTAAAATTTGTTCTTTTGCCATTCTACTTGAGGAGTTATAGCTTAGGGCTTTTGCTTGGAGAAGAGTCCTATCTTATGGAAAAGTCTTAGATGCTTTCACCTTAATTAGTGATACTTACAAACCATAAAAACCTATTACAAATAATCTTTGGCCAAAGGAAATATTGAGTCTTGATGGGTTCATCTTTAAGGTAAGTATCTCTAACTTACTCCTCTATTTTAATAGATAGAAGTATCATAAGTAATGGATTTTGAATATATTTCTATCTTCATGCATTAGGGTTTTACCTATACATATCTTACTTATAATTATCTTATGAATGTTTGTTTTTATTTTTAATAACCCCCATTTTGTGCCACAAGCTTTGGTGAGCTCTAGATTAGATTTTACTTGCCATATACTTGTGTGAATATGAAAACATAAGACCTACTTAGGGTTATTGCATAGTTTTACTTGACTTAAGGATTTGTAACCCTCCCTAGTGATTTTATTATGGTAAGATATCCCTTAGATAGGTTTAGAATATCCATCTTGGTCATGACCCCAAATATTTAATGTATCAACAATCAGAAGTGTAAGCATGATTTATCTTCTTTAAGCTAGGATTGATTTATAGATCAGTTGCATTTCTCTTTGTATAAATTTTGGTGAACCTAACGTGAATCTAAACCTTGCAAGTTTTATTTCACATCATAAATTTTTCATCATATTATATATTTTTATATTTGTATTATTGTATTGAACTAGTCAGTATAGTTCTAACTTTCTATACAAGTTTAACACATAATCACTCTAAAATGACTCTATTTTATCTATGTAGATCTTTGATAAATATAGGTTATTAGATTGATTAGTTTGGTAAAATATTCTTCTTCATTTACATATTGGTATACATAATCAAACTAGTTGAATATATCTATTATTCTCTTTTGTCAACATACAAGTCTGCAAACATAGTCAAACTAATCGACTCTATTTTCCATTTCTTCTTCAGCATACAAGTTTTTGAAAACTTGGTCAAACCAGTCAGCCCAGTTAGAAGAATTTTAAAATGGAATTTGAGCATCACAACATAGCAATTTACAATGTAAAATGCCTTCAATATGATTAAGGTTCCTTACTTTCTCTCTCTATCATTTCAATTTTTATTTCAATAATATTTTTCACAAGTTTATAGTCTATAAAATTACAGCCCTACTGCCAACTAGGTCAACTTATTTGATACAATTTTTTGGTCTGTCTTCCATATAAAAAACATAGTTGACTTGTTCAACTATTTTATTATAGACCTTGCTTCTATTCTATACTATTTGTATACAGTGTCACCTAATATAATCTATATTCTTCTCAATCAAGAAATTAACTTATATTTGTTAGTAATTAATTCACCTTTCCTTTTTAGTTGTTTACATGTTTAGAGTAATTCAGATAGATTAAAGAGGTGGATTTTTAATTTACCATTTTAGTCACACTATGTTTATCTTTTTCACACATAACCAAATCACTTTACATTAAAAAAAATTAAACATTTCTCTTCCCAAGGTTTACCTACTTGGATTTCATCACCAAGGGGGAAGCCAACTTGGTTTTTTTGGCCAAGTATAAAAACATGGTTGTTGGTATATATTGACAAAGCACCTCGCACCTTTATCAGTACAAGATTATGAAGTGAGGGGGTAGGCCCCAATAACAAGCCAATACCGTCACCAATATAGATCCTTTTTAGCCCAAATGTCTTGAAACCAACCTTATATTTCTTTCTAGTTATTTATTTCAACCAACTTACCTATCACATTAAAATTACACTTTATTATAACTTAATAACACTTAGGATGACCAACTAGTTAGTATTTACTTTTTAGTTGCTACTTGCTCTTTGATCATTATATGTTGTATTAAAAAACTTGCATTAGTTGTCATTGGTGCAAGGTTTATGCGGTGTGTTCCAATCAGGTCAGTCACATTGACCCAATTGCTTGTGTGCTTACTTTCATTTTTCTTCAAAATTATCTCACATTTTTTTTTCTATTTTATAACATTGTCATTCTGGTCGATACAATCTCTTATAGACTATTTAGCCTTTTTTCCTGTAATACATAGTTGACCTATATGACTATGTATCTTTATTTCCTTGTCTAGTTCCCTGTTCAACAGTACCTATTGATCAACTCTATTCTCTATCTAGCCAACCCTATCCCTAGTTTTCCCTCTTATTTTGTAAATCTTAGTTCCTTTCTTGAATCATCATGAAATCCCCTATCAAAATCTTTTTGGATAACTTGAGTCCATTTAGACACTATATGGGATGCTATTTTCTTCCTCTCTTTACTTCTCAAGAGGATCTTCATTCTTGGAGTACTTCTCATCCTCCCACATCTTTAGATTCCATATGGTTCACATCACTCCACAAGATGAGATTAGTGGATCAGATCCTTTTCATACCTATCAAGGCAATTACCATATTAAAAATTCTCACCAAAATATGGGGGAAATTGACACAAGTCTATCTAATAACCCCATAGGGAATCCACCATCTAACAATCCTCCCCTTAATACCAATTTGGGGAGTCCTCATATAATTCTAATCCACCAATTGACACCACTTAGATTATTGCATAGATAGTGCAATAAATGAACATAATGCAAACATCTAACACCTCCCAAATGAAAAATAAAACATCATTTGATCAACATGAATAATCAACCTACCATTCTTCTTACTCAAAACAATCAGAAATTTATTCCTCAACCTCTTAGAGATTTCATGGGGAATGTTATCCCCCAACTTGTCATGAACAATAAGATGTTCTAACACATCTAAAATGAGCCTTTATCTCCTTTAATTATTTCTATTGATATTGTTAATATTCTCCAACTATTAATTATGATGGGACTAAATACCCACAATATTTTCTTAAGGCATTTGGAAATCTTTATAAAGAGTGGATCCAAATTAATACATTCACCATAATTAAACTATTAGTTAAAACTTTCACTAGTTATGTATTAGAATGGTACAACTAACTTTCCCAACATTCTATATGGAAACTAAAGGATTTATTCAATCGTTTAGTTAAAGAGTTTCAACACAATGATCTTCTCAAGAATTGCCTTAGCCATTTCATCAATGTTAATAAATCTCCCACTGAATCAACTCATTATTTTATTAAATGATGGAAATATCTGGCTCACAAGGTCGATCATAACATGATTGATGATAATTTATTTAAAATATTTATAATTACATTAACTCCTCCACTTCAATATAAGGTTCAAACTTTTGCTCCTCAAAAAATAAATGAATCTCTTGACCAAGCCAAGCATTAATACTTCTTAATGAATAAGTTTGAACCTAATACCAAACACATTAAATGATCTTTTCAACTTTCCACTAATGTGATAATCAGCAATACTCCTCAACCCAAACTAGGAATTACCAAAACTAACAAGCTTCAACCTTATCATACACCATTAACTATGTAATAAATTAAACAATTTTTAGTGCCCTCTAAACCTTTTAATTATCCCAATAATCCCCTAAATGGTATGACCCTAATAATTTTTTTTGGTTCCATACTAACATAGGTCATTCCCATGAAACATGTAAAGGGATTACAATTTTTTTTATCTCCTATAAGACTGGTGATTCATTCAATCACAAAGCCATGATTCACCTCCATCATCAAGATTATAATAATGCTTATAAAAAATGACAAGCTCCCAAAGCTTCTTCTTCTAACAAAAAAAATATTTTTCCACATCTAACGATCAATAAAACAAGGATATTTGTGTGATTGACACCAACTAAGACAAATATTACACTAATTCTCAATATGTTAATGGAAATAAGGTCAATTATCAACGTAAAATATCTCACAAATATCCTATCACCAAACCTAATTAACTATCTTTGGAAGAGAAAATCCTCAAAGATAGTAAAACTACTCACTTAACTTTAAAACCCAATTAAGAACCATCTACTCCTTTTGAATCCCTAACCACTTCTCTTCCTCTTAGAACTATTTTACCTTCTAATCATCATGTTGGTTCTTCATCCAAAACCCACTAGAAATTATTATAAGAAATCAACTCCATGCTTTGAAAAATACATCTTATGGAGTTATTTCATACCTATCCTTATCATTGTAAGTTCTTAATGCAAAAACTTCAAGAAATATAAGAGCCATCTTCCTTAGATAAGATACCATCTTCTCATGAGCCTAAAACAACCATAGTGCATACTATTGAATCCATTTGTCCTTCTTAGAAACCCTCTATAGAGTTCCTCAAATAAGACATGATCAATGATGAGATACTCTTTTGAGCTGATGATCCACCCCTCTTCACAAAAATAGCAATTAATACAACCCTTATTCATAAATTATTAGTAGACAAAGGGTTTGGTATTAATGTGACATCTCTATGGATCATACAATAACATGATTCTAAAAAAGATAATCTTAAACAAACTCACTTGACATGTCATGTATTTGAAAAAACTAATCAAAATACACTTAGTTGTATTTGGCTCCCTCTTACGATTGGACCTAAGACTATACAAACTAAACTCATGGTCATTGATTTACCTTTATCTTACAACATAATCCTAGTGTAATAACTTCACTAGGAGCTAACTATAAATACATGATTTTTTTTAATTAAACACATATACTATAAATAGATTACACCATGATAATCTAAGTAGTGATCATACAAAATAATCTAAGTGTGATAATTGTAAATAAGCATGTGCCATCTAAGAGTCACTGATCACTATCAACAAATGAAACACACCATAACCAATATGGAAAGTAATTACAAATGCTAGCCATAGTTGATACAATGATACAACCACTATTACCAAAGTACAAATAAGTAAATATTTACATCTCATCAGATTAATGTCTCAATAATAAATATAATACAATACAATGCACACATATAAGATACATGACTCCTCAAAAAATAGTTCTATGGACTCTAGTATCTATGGAAATATCAAGTGTTGTCTCAAAAGTATTACTACTATGGGGAGGGAGAGAATCATTATAGTGATTTTCCACACCAACCACAAACCAATGATCCCATGCACTGATCCCATCAGGGAATGTACCTCTGTTCATGGATGATTACATAGTGATGGCATAAGCATCTAGAGAGACAAGTTAATATCCATGTGCTATATTATTTCTAAAACTAAACATATGGTATATCATAAAAAGTTATTCTATTTCAAGATATTGCACAAATATGTAAATCATACTCATGAAATGATAATATCTCACTAAACATTACTTGGCCTAAGTTTTTAATAATACTAATGATCTAAAGATCAATCATAATTCATGCAACTTATTTGATCAAATTACCTTAATCTATCATTATGATGCTAGTAGACTAGTGAAGCCCATCTCACTAATTACTTAATATTAATAATGCAAGATTTGGTTAACATTATATAGCCAATAGATTCATACAAATTAGAACCTACTAGAAATCATTTCCCATAACATTCTAAGCACATTAATAATTAAAAAGCATACATTTAGCCCATTAAACATATGAATGAATCTCACATTCAATATATCCCATAGTAAAAATAATAAGCAACATGTTCAGATTATACAATTATATTGAGTGTAATATATATTAGGCTGCACATTCTATTCATTGTAAGCAAACATAATACAATACTTTCTACTAACTTTCATAAAGCATGCTATTCCTAGAAATATCCAATACACATACATTTAGCCTATCAAACATATGAATGAATATAGACATATTAATTATAGTTTATACCACTTAGGTATAACATATATTTAGACTACAATTTATAAATGAAAATAATCTATGACATCCCATAATATCATAGATCATTGTACATGAGTATACCACTCTATCATGAATAAATAGTCTCACAAATTTCAAGAATCAGAAGTCCACAATCTTAAATATTAGGCAATCTAGTATTGTTTATACCAACTGGGTATATCTAAAGATTGAATTGCATACTAGTAAGCAGAAGAAACATAAATTATAGGCACTCATCACTATGCACTAGTATATGCTATATATATCTAAACACTTGTAACTTTAGATCTACTCATGATATGAACCACGCATCAATGTTCATTACTGAATATATATATATATATATATATATATATATATATATATATATATATATATAGTCAATCATGCTTTCAACTAACTCATAACCAAGTTATTCCTTAGATTTTCATTTAAATAACTTAATTCTATTTTTAGGGGCTAATTTAATATGGTTATAGTTTCAGACCCTTGGACACTTTATGAGTCAATATAACCATCCATTTAGCTACAAGCTTAGGCATATGACCCAATACACCAATATATGTAATATTTTCATATGATTGTCTAAGTCTATGAATAAATACATTTCCTATATAAAAATAATCATACAACATAATATGTATTGTATATAAACACAAAATGATATATATTAATACTATATCAATGGACAACTATATTTCTAAGTCAAGAACTCCATAAGACTTTATCCCTACCTAAACAAGTTTCCAAATATACTACACCCTATGATAACTCATATTATCATAGTCTAGTGTTCTTAAGCATAACTAATAATTATTAAAACTAGCCAATTAAAGTATATAAATCAATGGAAATATAAGCTTCTATTTAAGGAACTTGACATAAATTTTTTTTAGTTCCCACAAAACACATAATATTCAATTCTAGCATTTATTATACTTAGGTGTTGAATGCATGCAAACATAAGACTTTATTATACATAATTCTATAATATAATTTAAAATCACCAATAGAACTACAATTAGAGGTACACACCCCAATGTACATGTATAAGATATTATGCATATGTATACTTGTATTCTTTATAAGCATACTATCAATTTTTTCACTAATACTTAGCTTTTATAGTAATATGTCCACACTACGGGTTTTGTATGACCATGATCTTATATTTAAATGCTAGGTTAGGAGTCTATTTTAATGTTGACATAGTTTTTCAACTCTTGAAGTCTCGTAACCAATTGATTTATATTTGTGAACAAATTTTAGGCATACAACTTGATAGACTATGATATATTATACTCTTAAAATGAATCCTAAATCTTCAAACAAATATATATTTCCTCAATATATATGGTTTAAAGAGGGGAAGCATCTTTATAAATCTTATAATTTATCCTTATTGACAAGCTATTACTAAACATAAAAAATATTTAAATAATAATAAGGAAAAATTAATCATCTTTACGAAAAATAATAGCTTTAATATGAATAACCATTACCATTCCAATAGGTAGGATATATAAGATCATTTCCATAAATTATTTCCCATAAATTTATTCATATAAGCATACATTCAGGGAAATAATCCATCCATAAAGATACATTACAAATATAGCATAACATATATCGCTATAGAATGGCTTGAGCTATAGGTTCAAATCAAAAAATGTAATTATGTATAATATTATAGAATATGTTTCAGGCCATATAACATAAATATCATCCCTTTTTTTGACTAAGATATCTAATATGGTCTTGATCTTTTAGCACACCCTAATATATTTCTGTTATACCAGTTTTTATATGATAGGTACAATAATATGATCATGATCTGATCATAATACAATACATATATATATATATATATATATATATATATATATATATATATATATATATATATACATATATATTTTCCAGAAGATGTCTCTAGACATCAACTCATTTTATCTTTATCAATTGTATTTATAATTTGCTAATTATTTCCAACAATAAAAGGTAGAATATATTGATCAAGGATTTTGTAGACAGGTAACCATATTCACATGATTTTCAAAGCTCTTAATGGTGGTTCAAATTCTTTCTTATAAATATAGTTATATAATATGATTGCATATATTAAATGACATCAACTCATTTTATCTTTATCAATTGTATTTATAATTTGCTAATTATTTCCAATAATAAAAGGTAGAATATATTGATCAAGGATTCTGTAGACAGGCAACCATATTCATATGGTTTTCAAAGCTCTTAATGGTGGTTAAAATTCTTTCTTCTAACTATAGTTATATATATGATTGAATATATTAAATCACTATATATTATTGAAGATGTTCTAAATTGTTGAATAGTGTCTTTGCTGAAGATATTCTAAATCAATATGACTGAATATATTATGATTGAGGATAATATGACTGAAGATATTCTAAATTAATGTATATCATCATTGAATATATTCAGATTATAAATCATTGTGTATTATTTTTAGATTATCTATATTTATTGACCTTGGTGATTTAATCAAATATTCTATATTTTGTAGCAATTTATCATAGTTTTTACTTGTTCTCTTAAGATCATTGATTAAAATATATCCTTGATAATTGTAAGCCTCTTGTAAGGTAGATCTCTATCTAATGTAAGAATATCATGGATTCATTAATAATAAATCACTACATAAGTTTATTAAATCACTGAAATATCAAAAGTTCATTCTATCTTTGAAATATTATGGGTCATGGAGATCCTTGGTGAGCACTACCAACTTACTTGATTCCCATTCAGATAAAATTAAAGATAAATAACTATATGAGAATACAAGTCATTGCTCTTAATATTTATCCTTAGCTATTATTTCATCTAAATCACTATTATTAAAAATTTACTATAGATAGGCATACATATCATTGTAGCTATTAAAAATTCACTACATATGCTCTCATCTAGTTTGCTCCATATAAATAGATGCAATGTTTAATTTTATTACTTCCTATAGTTAATGAACATGCATTGATTTCATGTGTAATTTTTACTATATATAAAGTTTGATAATATATAAATAATGTCTTTCATTATAACTTATATTAGTATACTAGACATATATATCACTAAACTTAAGCCAGATAAGTAAACCATATTATTTTCTACCAATTCTATTAAGGTTCCATATTATAAAATATTATTTATGAATTTAATAAAATTACTAACCTCATAACGATGTCTAGACAATACTAGGAGGTTCTCTCCACTCCTGCTTTGTACTAAATCCTCTTCAAAGCCATTCTTCTCTCTTCCTTCTCTCTTTTCTCTATTTTCTACCTCTTGCGCCCTCTTTTTATTTATACTTTTATTCCTAATTTTCATGCTTTAATGACTTGTCCCCTTCTTTAAATCCATATTATTTTTTAAAGATATTTAATATTATTTTTATAAAGCATGATTTTCTTTTTATTTTATCTTATTTCTTATTTTTATTTTTATTTCTAATTTCCAGATGATAACAACTAATTTTACACTAATTTAAAAAATTAGTATATTTATTAATTAAATTAGCATCTCAAAATGCAATTATGGTTTAATGATATATCCTTTAATCAATAACTCAAATTTAATATAGTTATGCAAATCACATAAGACAATGTCCACAAAACCATTAAATTAGACTAGCAACCATGTTTAAATTTCTAATGCAAACAACATTAAACACATTATGTGAACCATTTATTATGAATCTAACACATGCTTTATGTAGGAAATTAGAAATGCATTGTGTATAAATCAATCCTAACTTGGAGAAGATAGATCATACCATACACTTCTGATTGGGGACACATTTTTAGGTGAGAATATGACAAATATGGGGATTTGATAGACCCAATTAGGGGATCTCTTGCCAAAATGAACTATATTAGGGAGGGTTCCAAAAATTCTAATCAAGAAAAATCATGCAATAACCCTAAGGGAGTCTTATGTTTTATATTCACTAAACAAATAACAATTAAAGTAAAATCTAATCTAGTGCTCACCAAATATTGTGCCACAAAGAGGGGGTTATAAATAATAAAACTAAACATGCATAGAAGAAATATACTCATGTTAATGTGTATGGAATATTAATGCATGTAAGAGAAGTACAAATGCATATATATCTACTCTTACAAATAAGGAAAAAAGTTAGGAATACTTACCTTTGAAGATGAACCCATCAAGCCTTAATCTCTCCCTTGGCCAGGGTGCTTCAAAAGAGGTTGTTTTGGTATGTAAAGATGACAAAGATAAATTAGATATAGGCTACATAAATTATAAATGTATCCAAAAGACTTATCCACAAGACAAGATCTATATCTCCAAAAAAAGTATGAAACCCTAAACTTGATCCTCAAGTAGAATGGTTAATAAGCAAATTCACATATATCTTACTTATTCTTCTCTTCTCTAAATAATGGTTAAGTGAACTTGTATATAGGTAGATTTTAACCTAAACCCTTCCAAAAATATCAATTGATAGGGTTGACCCAGTGGATTTAGCACAATTTTGGATAATAATTCACTAGATCATGAGCTAGGTCAGTCAAGAGCCAATTTAGTTCCTAAGTGAAAATCACCCAAAACTATATAGGGTTGACCTAGTAAAAATGACTTATAAAATGGGATTAAGGTGAGAAAAAGGAGGATAAAACGTGGGAAATGTCTAGAGAGGGTACAATAGAGAAAAATAAGCTTAGGGATAAGGTTTTTAGGAGACAAGTGTGTAGATAAAAAGTGGAAAAAGGGAAAATAATCCTATGAAGCACCAATGGTCTTCACACCCCTTTCTTGATACACCCCTTAGGGCATGCACTCATAGAGATTAAGAATCAATGGGTTATTACAGCATACAAAGTGTCAGTAAGTGATAAAATTTTAAAAATATTGTGTATATATATGCCCCACTCAAAGCTCATCACGTGTCACATGATTGTAATAGGGGATGGTGATTCAAGAATAGAACATGATAACACATTCCATTGATGCTAAGTAAAGTGTAGTAAGTATAAAACAAGATAAATGAAAGGATAGAATTGAAAAAAAATATACCTTTACTTAAATTATTACTGTAGATAAAAAAGTAGACTGTAAGAAAAGTGAAGGTGTCCAAATGTGAAGAACATTAGGTGAACCTATAGAAGTTAGTGCAAAAAATAGCCAAAAAGCAAAATTTTTAGAATATAGGCATATAGTAGTGGAAAATATTATCTATCTCATCATGATTCCATAACATTTTATGGTTCAAAAAATGAATTAGTATAAACAAAGATATAGGCAAAATAAGGAATTTGAAGGAAAATATTTGAAAGATTAAGATTTGTGAAGTTTAAATAAGGTCAAAGGGAAGTCATTTTTTATTTTTGACTTATTTGTGAGAGAAAAAGAGATTTGAGAGAATAAAAAATCTATAATGGTGAGGAGATTATAGGCTAGATGATAAGGACTCTTAGCGATAGTAACAGGTGTAACACAGGTAGGCAACTAAGAATCTTAAACTAGTTTTTGAATATTTTATTAAATTTAAGTGTTTTTTAGAAATTTTATAATTGAAAGAAATTATAATAATTTAAAAGAACCAAAAAAAGTTGATAAGGGTAGGAAAAACCAAGAGGGGAAATGGGTTTGAAGGGATTAGAGTAATAACTACAAGAAGGCATTTATTACTCAAAATGTAAGGGGTCAGTGGGTAAAAACAGCTAGGTTGACCTAGTCGACCTAGTAGGCTAAAGTTTGGCAAAATCCACACTACCAACCTAGTAGGTAGGTGTTGACCTAGTATGTTTGCCACACTATCAACTTAGTACATTACTACCAACCTAATAGAAAAATCCATTGTGACAACTTAGTACTAAGAGGGGGAAAATAGAGGGGTTGACTTAGTTTGTGAAGTCAACCAAGTAAAAATAAGAAATTTTTGGTCAACCTAGTGTTTGATTAGGGGACAATAAGAGTACAAAAATGCATGCAAGAGGCCAAAAGAGTGCCAAAAGGGCCCATAATGGTTGACTAAGGGATATAAGGGCCGAGTAGGCTAAAAATAGGTCAAATTGATTAAGAATGAATAAATTAGAGAAAATTAGGCTTATTTTTGTTAAAAGTTTTAAAAGAATTTATTTTGATTATGAATGACATGGAGGATCTAATATATATCTTATTGTTTTATGGTTAGAGGGGAATCCAAGGTTTTGGTGCTTAATGGACACATTATGGCTCTTGGACTTATTGGAGTGCTTATCTATTGAGGATAGAGCTAGATTAATCTCATTAGGCATAGAAAGCATAGTAGACATGTGTAGGATTCATTTGAGTTCAGATTTGTTAGTTTTGTTCTTGGGATCTTGGGAATGATTAACTAATACATTCAGGTGGGAGGTGGAGGGGGATACCATAGAGGTGGGTATCACTTTAGAGGATGTCCATGCTATCCTGGGACTATCTATAATAGGTATACCCATGGTTATGGGAGTACTAGATAGTTAGGAGGAAAGGAGAGCCTTAACCATATGAGTGATAGGATCAAAGAGGATATGCCTTGGATTAAGGGTGAGTATGTTTGATGTATATACTTAGTAGATTATAGATATCTAAAAGGTTGTGATACGAATTGTGATAACATGAGTATTGTGTCATAAGTCAGATGGTAAGGTACCATTATTTATGATAGCTTTATGTCAGATGATATTAGAGCAGATGGTGTTATATGACTTGAGATCTATCATTTAGGTATAGTTCATGCATGATATGTATGGAGTGTTATCTAGAGGGTAAAAATCTATGGGACTAATTATATTGTTGATAACATGGATATATAAGAGGTTACCCATGTATCAGCCAACTAAGTTATCCCATGCAATTAATGATAGGTTACCTCAGGTTCAAAGATGAAGATAGGACCAGGTAGTGTGGGTTGTGCCACATGTGATAGTGCTACATATGGTGAGATGAGAGAATATTGTATAGTATCTATATAGGCATATCACTATAATATGGCTTAGCTGGGAGATAGTGACATTAACTTTAAAATGGATAGAGGTAACATGGCACTATACCTAGTGGATGGAGTTGCATTTGATGGCACATGTACCAAGATAGATGGGATAACCTTACCTAATAGCATTGATAGTGGTGCCCACATTTTGGGCTCAACATATGAGATATCTATGAGGGAAAGGAGGATTAGGGCCACTAATGATTAGACTAGTACTCAGGCCATAATGTGAGAGAATGTAGACATGTCAAGCATGATGGGTAATAGAGTTAGAGGAGATGGATGCAGAGGTAGGAGTATTATAGATACCACCACCATATTCACAATATGAGGAGTAATGACCACCAAGGACATGCCATTGATGGAGGCTAAAAAATCAAGAGAGAATAAAGAAAATAATTATCCCATATGACTCATCAAGTGGGTTAGGATAGATTTGGGTGATAGAGAGACCACTCAGGCATAGTCTAAGATGGGCATGAGTGGTGACTCCAAGATTTATGTTTGGGCATTGACCTATAGATAAGGTTATTGGAGGATGCAAAAATGGGGAGACCATGCTCGATAGTCACATAGATGGTAAGATAATGGTGGATGACACACAACCATGTAATAAAATATGGTTAAATTTTATTTAAGTTTACTTGAGATAGAGTAGAGATAAATAAATTTTGAGATATATTAGTGATCTAATAGCTATCTAGTTTTATTTTTATAGGTATTACAAAGGAAGAGGAGACTAGATAGGGGTCCCTAGTGAGGGGAGCACTCCATGATATCCTAGATGAGGTGTTGATGCCATATGACCCTACTATATTAGAGGACCCCATGGTACCATATGCCCTAGCTTAGGTGAGCTAGATCAGGTTAGTTGGAGAGGATGTGAAGTATTTATAAGTGCACAAAGAAGGGAGATAACCACTGATAAAGGTAGGTATAGGAGAGGCAATGACATGGTAGGCCCTATCTCAAGAGAGAGTCACACATCTAGCTACCATAACATAGATGGGATAGGTATAGGCCCAAGAGAGAGTGATACATTTAGTGACCTTAACCTAGTTGGCATAGGTACAAGCTTAGGTTGCTTATCTATAGGAGTATGTATCAAGACTGAGATCATAGACAACCTCTTTATAGTGTTATATTTAGAGGAGTCAGATTGAGGAATCTATGGGTAACATGGCTAGGCCATGAGATGGGCATGATGGGGCCCAACCATAGAACTGTAGCTTTGTATATAAGAAAATGACTAGGTATAAAGAACCAAAGGGTGGTAAAATGGTAAAAAAGTTTGTTTTTAAACTAAGAGAAAAATTGGCACCAATTTAAACCAAGTAAAATCATACTAAATCATGTTGGGAAGTATGAAAGTAATATAATAAAGTGGAAAATATTGAAAGGATAAATGATATAAAAATAGATTAATTAAGTAATTTAATCATACTAAATCATGTTGGGAATTATAAAATAAACATAAAATTGGAAGATTTGGTCTTAAATTTATCACACTAATTTAAGCTAAGAATTATGAAAAAATTCAAGAAATGGTTGAATTCTTACATACAACCAGAAAATAAGAAGATACAAGTGAAAGAGAAATAAAGTAAACATAAAATATACTAAATCAAGATGGGAATCATGGTAATGGTGTGTAATTTCATGATCGATCACATTTTATTTCATATTTGACACATGTAATTTTTGATCATGACTTGGATTATTATAAAATTGAGATCCTATCCATGGTCTTAAAATGCAACTCACAAAAGGAACATCAATGAAGTAGAATAAATGTGAAAATCTAGTAATAAGGGATTTTGGTAATAGGAATGTGAAATTGTGGTAATTTGTGAGGAAATTCATGTTCTATCCTTGGTATTACAATGTAACTCACAAATGGAATCCCTAGGGGAGTGATCAGTGAATAAATAATATTTATCAAGAGGAAATATGAGGAATGTAAGGAATATAAAAATCATAACTTAGGCATCTTATGAGAATAACTTAGGATATAAAAGGCATACTAAGGACATGAGAAGACACTAAGTGACTAGTGACCATCAATGTACAAAACAAACCTATTTTCTATAAACACAAAATTGTATAGGTAAATAAGCATGCTACTAAGATCAAATCATGAAGGTAAATTGGTAAAAGAAAAGTAAAATGGACATACCTTCCCATGACATGTTCCCCATTCCTCAAGATCCCTTATAGAGTCATCAGTCTACTATGAAGATTGGGTACTTAAGTGAGAAAGTAGGTAACTCTAATTTTTTCAATTATCCTTTTCTAATCTACTAGCCTACCACACCCTAATTGACCTCAGCTCTATCGTGAGGCCAAATATAGAGTTTGAGCTTCAACTAGAAGAAGGAGATGTGATTTGAATCATGTTTTTTAGTGCAATTTGAATTTTAATAATTTTGAAATGTTTTTGACTTTTGGATCATTATATTTTATTAAATGATTTGGCTTTTGAATGTTTTAAAAGCTTTTTAAGATTCCTCTTCCATACAAACTTAAAATGACCAATCATTAGAGATAGAGTGATACAAATGAATGAGCTTTAGGCTGAGGCTAAAAGAAGCTAAGTGACCAAGGATAAGATTGACTAGAATACTTAGGCTTAACAATGAACCAACATGTTATCTCAAGTCTCAACCATGTATATACTTAGTTTGTGAAAAGGGTAATAAAGGGAAAAAGGAGATCCAAAGTGAACCGATAAAAGGAGATTATAATGAGATTAATTATTTTCTAACTAATCACATGGTAAACAAGGAATGACTAAATATAACTAGGTTTGTATAACCAAGTAAAATGATAATTATCTGTGTATGTAGAGATAAGAAAGCAAATAATCATGAAAATAAATGAAGGGAGTTTGTAAGAAAGAAACTCAAGAAAGAAAGAGAAATCAATGATAAAGAAGACATATATGAGAAAACATAAATGATGTTATAAATGTGAACTAGGAATTTGACTCAAGAGAGGAGATTAGTATTGTGTTAGTCCCAAAATGAAAACAAATTGATAATAACAAACTAACTAGCATACATCTCTAGGCATAGTTACTAGGGTGAGCTTAATAACAAAAACAAATGAAAAACACAACTAAAATGTAAATAAAAATAAGAATAATTCACCTTCCTTGGATGCTTCAAATTCTTATTGTAGTGGCTTCCTTGGCTTGTGCTCATGAAGTCTTCATCAAAGGAGGCTTGGCTATCTCCTCTTCTCCTTGGCACCTTATGGCTTTGGCTTAGCTTGGACCAATATTTTAGCATCATAAATTTGGCATGTGAGAGATCTTAAAATCAATTGGACATAGCAAATTTGTACAAATTAAGCTTAAAATTCAATAGGCAAGGCCTCTTATTTATAGATTTTTGAGATTGCTCAGAATCAACCTAAACCATCCATCTTGAGATGAAGATGTTTGGTTGAGGATTAATTCAATTTTTTGGAATTAAATATATAATTATCCTCATCATGAAATTTGAAAAAAGGGCATTTAAGAGGCATGGAGGGTTATTATGAGGCATGGGAGATCTATAATCCTGATATTTGTGTTATTTATGGCCTAGGGATGTCTTCCCATATGATGATGTCACCTAATGATACAGTTAATAGAAATAAATTTCTAATAAATATTTATTCAACAAGTTACAAAGAAAATTAACTTAAGTCCCTAATTTGGTTTAATTATCTTAAAACATGATTAGTTAACTTTAGTGCAAATTTTGGCTCTTGGTGCACAAATTAATCAAATTAGTCAAAATGTCTTGTTATTGGTCTAAAATTTGATTGGATTGGAATTGGAAGTCAATGTCAGATGCATTAGATCTATTATCCCGTTTAGGATGTTACCAAGACCAAATAAAAAATACATACATCTCGTACAATAAATTTGATAGAAAAGAACAATCTAGAGCACCTAGGTGCAAAATTTGCATTTTGACTCAAAATGATCTGATAAAAGTTAGTTGGCCCATAAATTAGATTATCCCATTTAGTGATACTCTAGCCAAAATTGGCACTTGAATATATCAAGTTCAACTCATTTAATTCATTTTAGTTTTTTTAGGCCAAGTTGTGCACTTTAGGTGGAAATTGGTCAAAAGCTTGGTTGGAGGTCATTAGTGGCCAGTTTTAGGTGTCTACAATAAATAATATATAAAGTGAAAAATCAAAGTCACCATGTAAGATAAATAATAATTTGACATAATGTCAAATGATATAATAAAATAAATAAAGATAATATTGGAGCACACATCCAATCCAAAATTAATGTAAGAACACCATGCATGTATTCATAAATAATAATAGATATTACCACACACATTATATAGAACATATGATAGATCTCTATGAATTTGGAGTTAAATTTCAACTACTATATCATCTATCTTCAATGAAAAACAAGAAAATACTTCACATCTAATCTACTCAATAAAAAAAGTAGGAATGCTTGGTGGATCATGTTGATGAGGGATGTTAATCAAAGGATGCTCAAGAGAATGCATATGAGTAGACTCTATAGGAGAAGAACGGATCATTAGTGGGGAAGGATATAAAAGTGAGGGACTCATAGGTGGAGAAGGAGCCACGAGTGAGGGAAGGTCCATGGGTGGAGGAATAGGAGGTGATGAAGGTGCGGAGATGGAACCATATGAGGTAGAACCACAAGAGAAGGGGAACCTTCTTGTAAGAATGAACTATGGAAGGAATGGTAGAAGGTTTTAGAATAGATATAAGGTGATATTTAAGATGTTGTTAAAGGATACAATAATGATTGGTGTGATGGGTACCATATTGGTACCCAAGATAATACACCTCTCCATACTTATGAATATACTCAAGTAGTACCTTTGGGGGAGGTATAGATTTATCTAAGGAATAAAGAGTAGAAGGATAAAACATATTAATATATTGTTATAGCATGCAATAATGTGTGGATGAGTGATTATCTATGCTTTGGAAGTAAAAAATATGCCTATGAGTAGGCTTAGTATAAGTACTCATAGGAAGAGGTATAATAGAAGTGGAAGGAGGTTGGGAAGGCTCATCAACCCATTTGGTGGGTAATAGAGCCATTTTTGGTAAAGGAAGCAAACCATCACCAAGGAAATTTAGTGTTAGTAAAGGGACTAGACTACACTTGATAAAAGGAGTGATGGGATTATAAGAAAGAATAGAATCTGCTAAACTAGGAGCAGGAATAGGCTCCAAAGCAAGCTCTACTAAGGGAAGGGTGGGGTATACAGAAGGCCAAAGGAGGGTAGCATGCATATCAAGGATAATTAAGTTATATGGGTTTAGGTACCTAGTAAATGGTTAGGCTCAATCATATCATGATCTATAAGCACACTCCTAAATGATTCTTTGAAAACTAGAGGTGTCAACACCATCTCTACCCTACAATGAAGAGGAAAAATGCTAAAATTAGGAACTATATATGATGTAATATGGGAAGAAGCACTAAAATATTAAAGTAAAGAGGAATGATAATGGATAATCTTAGCATCATGAGCATGAACAAGACTACCTAAGAATGTATCATCTAAGGTATAACCATCATCGTAGTCAAGTGTATAACTATCAATGTTGAAGGTAGGGATGACATTATCATCCAATGAGATGTGATGAATGAAATGCTGAGTATTAGTCAATACAATGGGATATCATCAAAATGTGGTTTACAAGAATGAGGTTGAAAAGAATTAAGAAGCTGAGAGATGACATGAGGTGAGAGATTAGAAGTTTTAATATTTAGGTTGATCTCATCAGGTTCATCATCATCAAAATCTAGGAGGTTAGGAGGAATATTACCAATGAGTTTAAGATGATCATTGTAACCTCAAGTGGAATTGATAGAAAAGTTGAATCATTGGGACTCATGAAATGGAACACTAGGCAAAGGTTCAAGAGTAAGAATATTGAAGACACCATGATATTAGAATTGTTATAAATTCCAAGGGTTGGTGTCACCTTGAATCTTATAGATGGCTCCATTATGAGGAAATTTAACTCATTAGAAGGTAGAAGAAGAAATTTCTCTCATATGGTGAGTCCATGGCCTACCAAGCAAGATGTTATAAGATAGAGGAAAGTTAAATATCATCATCTTCACTTAAACAATGATAGGTGGGATGGTAATGGGAAGCCACACACAACCTAAAGGAGGCATTTTCCTTTGATCATATCCTTAACATGTGATACATGTGGAATTGTGGTTACATTCAATATATCTAAGGGTTTTGATAAAATTAAGAGAAGTAACATAGGTGTTTAAACCCTATTAATCAAGGCATGATTGATTTGGATATTACTAATTTAGACATTAATGAATAGAGGAGGATCATCCACATGAAGTATAATCTCATCAGGAATCATGGAAGAAATGGGAAATTTTAAGGAAAGAGAAATGCTCATTATTTCATCAACATGGATGGACATCTCTTCACATTATTACAATATGCTATCTTTAGATCTATATAAGGTTACTTTTCATCTTGATAAGGGATGATGAGGGATGTTTATTTAAAATAAGAGTTTATGATATGGTTTAGATGACGTGGAGAGGTCCTTATAAGTTCAAAAAATAGAATTTGGGATGGGATATTAGTGAGTTCTATGATGGGATCCCACTCATAATAACACATAATAAGGTTATTATAAGTAAGTGCATAGTGTTTAAGGAGGTCCTTGGAAGGAGGAGTTGAAGTACATTGAAATTTGTGTTGATAAGAGGGAGAATTTTTATAACATGGTTGTAAATTATGTTGAGAATTTGAAGTAATTGATTCAAGTTGGTTTTGAGAATCAGTAGGAGAAGTGTTGATAGAATCTTGATTATTAGGTAAATACGATGGAGGGATGGTAAAAATAGAATGGAAAGTGTTATACAAGGGAGGAGTAGGAATTGGGTCATCTAAATTTATAAATTCATCTTGCCCCAACTCATTTAAGTGAGTTGGAGAAGAATCTTGGATAACACAAAATGTGAGAGATAATGGAGTGTAGATAGGTTGAGGATCAAAGAGAGCAACCACCTTTCACATATTATTCATATTAACCACATTATCTTTAGGAGTTGGGTCAACAAGACTTTATAAATTGTTGGTGAAAGGGGTGGGATTGTCTTTGTTATCTTGGTGATTTTGAAAAGGGTCTTTATAGATAACCAAATGATCATTGGATTGATTCAAGGCTTGAGATTTAGTATGTGTTTCATGAGCATTAACAATAATGTAATAGGATTTTTGGTGCTTCAAAATGATATAATCATGATCAAAATTAGGACCAATAAGAAAATACATGGCTAAATTACCTATCTACATACATGTCTCATGAGAATGATCCCAACTAAAGTGAAAAAACAAAAATTATTGGGATCATACCAAGATTTTATAAGATGAGTGGGATCAAGTTCTCATGGAAGAGGCCTAGGTATACATTTTATTAATTCATCTAAGGATAAATTTTTGTGAACATTGATCTTATTAGGTGAAGATAAATGATAATTGGTGTATTGTTGAGAAGGGGGAACTGGTTCCAAAGATTGATTAGGAATAAGAACTTGAATAGTTTGAATAGTGTCATAAGAGTCCATGCCAACATCATTGATAGCATTATAATTTTTCTTTTAAAGAAAAATATGAGTACCCATATAAGGTTAGGGTGGCTCAAATTGATGCATAAGTAAATATTGACATTTTACTTGATCAATGGCCTCCTCTAAGGTACGTGGAGAGAGAGAGTGCAGACTCGATATTATAACTTGGGAAAAAAAGCATTGGTAAAGAGATGGAAAAGGTTATCATTGGCCATATTATGTTTACATTTTTTAGATAATTTTTTCCACATTTAACAAAATCTTGGGTAGTTTTGTTTTCAAGTTGTTTACATTTATAAAATGGGCCAAGGTATTGTCAATAAGATCAGTAGTTTGGAATTATTGAACTAAAGCATTTACTAAATCATGAAAACTAGTTATAGAATGAGTTTTAAGTTGGTTTTAACAATCTAAGGCATCACCCATGAGATTTTTGGCTAAGATCTTGGTAGTGGCAAAGGTGTTTAATTTGAACCAATATTTATAGATATTTCCAAATGTTTTTAGATGAAGAGTAGGATTAGTAGATCCATTATAAGAAATGGTAGGGGTGATACCTCTTATATAAATATTAGTAATTTAAGTGGTAAGAGGTTCATTTTGAAGATGTTTAATTGTATTATTAATAAGATTAGGTTGAGGGATGAGATTACCAAATGAATATTGAGGAGGAGATGGTGGAACAATTTGATTATGTGTGACCCAAGGCATTGGTTGAGGGTGGGTTTGAAGATGGATAAGGTGATTTTGCATTCTCATCATTTGATTCATATTATGATCTTGAAAATTATTCATTTGATTAAGTGTTTTTAATAAGAGTTGATGGGTTTGATTGGTATTGATAGCATTACTTGAAACATTAGTATTGGAAGGAGTGGCTTGGGTACCACTAATGGTGTTGATAGGATCTTGAGAGGAACTATTAGAATGTGAGGCACTAGTTGCAAAATTTGCTTATGTGGAAAAAGTTGAATTAGAGAAGGGATGAGAAGAGGAAGCACTAGAAGCATGATTACCTTAGGTATCAAATGATGCAATAGTGGAAAGGTTAAGGAGAGTGGGTCTTAGGAGAAGCCCACTAGATGTAGAACCTACCATGTTAGTGGAGATGCTAGGCATAGAGGTGGAAGAAGTTAAAGAAGAATAGGTCATGGTATGAAAAGGGGTCATAATAGAGAGAAGAGGATAAGAATCAAAGAAATTAGTACCCAAAAATCTATGTGAGAATGTGGGATAAGGTGAATGAGGCTCTTCAACTTGACCACTAATAATGAGGTGGTAAATGGTAGAAATATCCTTTCCTTGATGTTGAGGAAATTCATAGATAAAGAAAATCATTTTAGGGGTATACTCTAATTTAGGTTGATCTTCAAGTGAGAAGAGAGGATTACACTATAAAGAGGAATGAGGCAGGGTCCCATAGTTCATTATGCAAGTGAATATATGAACATTACTCTCATCCAAGACAAGAGCCCTATTCTGCTTATGGGAGACCCTATGAGGGTTGGTAAAACTCATCATGTCTATTGAATGCAACTTAGTATTGTATTCAAACATGAAGTTTGTTATGAAGGAGAAGGACTAAAAAAGGAAAGAGAGATGAAAAACAAGAAAATAGGAAGTGACAAAAAATTGTACAGAGTTGACAAGGTCAACCAAGTATAGAAAATAGGGTCTCTAAACTTTATAGAGTCAATAGAGTCAACCTAGTATAGAAATAGGGTCTAAAATTATATAGAGTTGACATGGTCAACCTAGTATAGTGAGCAAGGAAAAATAGTTAGTCTATAAGAGAATGTGTTGATAGAAATGAATGTGTACTAACACAAGATAAAATTTTAAATTATTTTTGAAAGCAAGAAATAAAGTGAAACACATAATCAATTGGGTCAATTAGATTGATCCAATTGAGGCACACAAAACAAAGCCTTACACCAACACTGGCTAATGCAAGTTTTTAGAATACAACATACAATTGAGTGAAGAGAAAGCACTCAACTTGAAAAGTAAAAGCTAAATAAGTGATTATCTTGAATGTTATTATATTATTAGAGTATATTTTAGATGTGATAAGAAGTTGGCTATAATAAAGGAGCTAAAAAGCAATCTAAAGATGGTTTTAGGATGTTTAGGCTGAAAGAGATCTATATTGGAAATGGTACTAGCTTGGTGTTAGGGACTACCCCCTCACTTTACACACTACAATGATAAGGGTGTTGGATGCTTAGCCAAAATATACTATTAACCACATGTTTATACCTATCCAGAAAACCAAGTTGGCTTCCCCCTTAGTGATGAAATCCAAGTAGGTAGGCCTTGGGTAGATAATTTTTAAAATTCTTTTTAAATATTTTGTGATTTTATAGTGTGTGCATAAAAGATAAAATACTGTAACTAAATGGTATTTTAAAAACCACCTAATTAGACTATGTGATATATTCTAAGCATGCAAACAACAGAAAATGAAAGTGTGAGCTAATTACTAGCATATAAAGGTTAATTCTAACTTTGAAACATAATATATTATTGATTCAGATGATAGTGTATGTAAAGAATAGAAAACATGGTTGATAATTTCACCTCTGTACTATGGAAGTAAGGGTCTAAAAATGAACTACATCGATAGAGTCGACCTAGCTTTCTAGAAAAACATAGTATACCGAACTATGTCAATAGGGTCAACCTAGTTGACTATACAAGGGTAGTTTTAATTACTGTGAACTATGAAAGATATAACTATAAAAAATACTATAAATAATAAAGAAGTATAGAAAATAACCTTGGTAGTTTTCAAGATGTAGAGGAAAATAAGATTATTATTGAAGTACCCTAATTTATACTTGTAAATTCTACTAACTATGTTAACTAGGTCGATTGAGCTTTACATATCTTGTTTGCTAAAAATATAAAAGTGTACAGGGTCAACTGGGTTGGCCTAGTATGCTAAATTAGATGTCTGAAAATGTACAGGGTTGACTAGGTCAACCTAGTAGTCTAAACTGGATGTCTAAAAGTGTATAGGGATGATAGAATTGACCTAGTAGTCTAAACTACAGTCTAAAAAACTTGTACAAATAGAATGGAGTCATATTGATATGACTGTGTGTTAAACCTGTGCACATAAATTAGAACTATGTCGATACTATCGACCTAGTATTGCAAATGTATAGAGAATAAAATGATAAAATGATGAAATATGTGAAATTTTTTTTTACAAGGGTTAGATTCATGTCAAGTTTGCCACAATTCATATAATAAAAAATGCATCATATCTATAAATCAATCCCAACTCAGATAAGATATATCATACCATATACTTTCGATTGGGGTCACATTTGTTAAGTGGGAACATGATCAATATGGGGATCTGCTATACTCAATTAGGGGATATCTTACCATAATACACTATTATAGGGAGGGTTCCAAAGCTTCCATCCAAGCATAATCATGTCATAACCCTAATGGAATCATATGTTTTATATTCACTAAACTATTAACAAGTAAAGTAAAATCTAATTTAGTGCTCACCAAATCTTGTGGCATAAAATGGGGGTTATAAATAATAAAACTAAACATGCATAGAAGACATATACTCACATCAATGTATACAAAATCCTACTACATGGAATAAAAGTAAAAATGCATATCTATCTACTTATACAAAGGAGGAACAAAGTTAGGAATACTTACCTTTGAAGATGAACCCACCAAGACTCAATCTCTCTCATGGCCAAGGTGCTTCATAAGAGGTTTTTGTGGTATGTAAGGATGACAAAGATAAATCAGCTCTTAGCTACACAACCTATCAATGCATCCAAAAGACTTCTCCATAATACAAAATCCATGTCTCCAAATAAAGTATGAAAACTTAAGATTTCTCCTCAATTAAAATGGTCAATAAGCAATTACATAATATATCTTACGTCTTCTTCTCTTCTCTGAATAATGGAAAAATTAACTTGTATTTATAGGTGGATTTGACCTTAAACCCTTCCAAAAATATTGGTTGATAAGGTCAACCCAATTGACCTAGCACAGTTTTAGATAATAGCTCACTAGGTCATGAGCTAGGTTAATCAAGAACTAATCTAGTTCCTAAGTGAAAATCACCCAAAATTATACAAGGTCAACCCACTCTATCTAGTAAAATTGAATGATAAAAGGGGATTAAGGTGAGGAAAAGGAGGATAAATGTGGGAAATGATTGAAGAGGGTATAATAGAGAAGATCAAGCTCAAGGATAAGGTTTTTAGGAGCCACATGTGTAGATAACAAGTGGAAAAAAGGGACAAAAATGTTATGAAACACCAATGGTATACCCACCCATTTCTCGGTGCATCCCTTAGGGCATACACTCAGAGAGATTGAGACTTGATGGGTTCTTACAAGATACAAATTATTACTAAGTGATAAAATTTTAAAAATATTATGTGTATACACTAGCTAATGTGGTGTGTGCATGGTTATAACCAATTTCTTTATCATCCTCTGACATATTCATCTACATCACCCTCTTTGATGATATTTTCTCTCTATTACACTTTTAGAGATGAGTTTTCCTCTGTAACCTCACAACAAGTAGGTAGTTATACCACAACAGTCATGATATACATCATAAAATATAGCTAAAATAATAAATCAATATGATCATAATGTAAACATATACACTACAACTAGCTCATAACAATGTAATCATGTAACCTAAGTAATATCCTATTGTCCCATAACAAAATATATCTCAAAGCTTAGTTAAAATAACCAAATCCAAATTTTTAAACTATAAATATCCATGTATAATCAAGTAGTTTGCTTAGTGAGGAATCGGGATGTAACATACTTCCCTCCTAAAGCTAGTCATCGTCCTGAATGACTCTTATTTAAATATAAGTTTTGAATTAAAAATATTATTCAATAGAGAAATAACATAGTATACATTATCAAATCAAGTAAATAAATGTGAAATTTTCCTATAAAACTCATCATAGTCCTCTCAATTAGTACTATTCCTAGAGTATTGGTCCCACAAAACCCTCCACTATGACATCTCCATATTATGCAAACAAAGTTTGCAAGTGTCACATACTCTTATTGGTTTTATCATGACCACCCTAGGATCCAAAACTAGCAAGATAAGCCTATATACTATAATAATGACCACTTATAATACCTTTAAGGGTCCCACATATCTTAGTGAAAATTTTATTAACTTTTCAAAAGCACATGAGATCAACATAAAAGATAAAAACAAATGGCCACAGAGAGTTACAAAAAACCTTCAATCCTACTCTACACATCTCTCTAATCTAGAGAGTGTTTTTCTCATTCTGGAGAAAATTATTTAGGGAGCCTGATAATAATGATATATATAAGTTACTACTATCACTACTCTATGTAGCTTCAGGTAATTATAACATGTCAATACTATCACTACTGCATGTAGCTTCTGACAAGTATGATGATGAATAGGAATTGAATATACTACATTTCCAACGTATACTATATTTCAAAATTAAGGGATACCCATTCCATAGTATATATGTGTATGACCATATGACTAAATTTGATAAGTCTATCTATCAGTTCCTAGATTTGATAAGTCCATCTATCAAATCCTAGATTTGACAAGGTCTCCTTGTCAGATCCAAACTCAATAAATTTGACAAGTCTATCTATCAAATCCTAGATTCAATAAGCTCCCCTTGTTAGATCCAAATTTAGTAACTACCGAGTCAATGTGAGACTAAATGGGATCCACTCCCATTGCTTAGTACTCACATTCCTTATTCACCACTCATCCATTAGGTCTCTATGATCTAATGATCTCAAAAATGTGTAAAAGTTTTAATGAATCACAAATCTATACTAATAGATCCCAAAAAATAATGATATAAGCTAAATAATTTAGATGTACCAACACACATTATAAGAAAAATCATACAATCTTCAATAATTGTATTAACTTACCAATAGCCAAACATAACTAGCATCATATTTCATAGCTTAACCGATAGTGTTATATTCATAGTTAAGAAGAAATAATGTTAAAATTATCATAATATACAAAGGCCAAATATTAAACCGTCCTTTCAACCTTATAAAGGTAATGAGCGAGACAATATCTCCCTATTTGCTCGGCTAGTACACAACAAGTTAAAAGTTTATCTCAACCCTTTTAGAATAATAAGATGTTATGCACATCCTATACCCTACTCACTCTTGGCAAAAGGTACATAAATTGTCTCATCAAAACATGTTTTTAAGTAAGATAAGAATAATATATTTCTAATCAAGTATATATAATAACATAATAATTATAATAAACTTATAATTTTTAATCTAGAACCAAAATAAATTCAAGGTTCACCACTCCACATGGTTAAAGTTCATAAAATTAGATAAAGTGACACTGGAAAGTATGACTCTAAAAAGTCACAAGTGGAAAGTTTATAACTAATATCTCAACACAAAACTCTTAAATAACCTCACATGGTATGAAGATAAACATCGCAACCCAAGTTGCCAAAATCATTACATACTTACCAAACTTATAAGAGTATTGCCATACCCTGCTTCCACAACTAGAAGGAAAATACTAACCACAAAGATGTATCAATCCATCCAATCATACAAATTCTACCTCAACACAAATTAGGAGAAATTATCCCATGAATCTCAAGGGAATAAGATCAAAATGAAATTTCAAAAATAAATTTTTGTTTAAGGGAAGACTAAATCAACATCATGATAATATGGATCCTCTCAGTAGCTTATAATGATGTCAAAATAGAGTGAGAGATGACACTCTTTCCAAGTCCACATAAATATATGGGATGCTAATCTAAAATGGTCTTATAAGATTTCCCACTCCTAGGATTAGTATATAAGACACAAAACTAATGCACATATATTTAAATGAGAAGCATCCCATAATTTTTAAACACTCATAACACAAAACACAAATGATAGAGGTGAGTTGATTAAAAATTAAGAATACAATCACTCTTGAGGTGTTCAACCTAAATGATAAAAAATACTTAAGGAATTTCTTGTTCACAACTCATGAACTATGCTAGACACTCACCTACCAAACATTGGTTACAAACAACACCATCGAGACACTTGATAAGCCAACCCTTTAATAACTCTAAGAGGGTACAAGTGATCTTAATGATACACACTCAATGTACCATACACATTTCACTATCCTCATTTTTAATAAATATAAGGATGCAAAAATGCTAATGGACTCATTAGGTCCTAGAGTTCAAGCCACAACTCTGATACCATATGTAACAACCCCACTAGGAGCTAACTAGATATCCACGATTTTTTTTAATTAAACACATAATATAAATTTATTACACCATGAGAATCGATCATAAAAAATAATATAATTATGATAATTGTAAATAAGCACGTGTCATCTAACATTCATTGATCATTATCAACATATGAAACACATCAAAAATAATATGGAAATTAATTACAAATACTAACCACAATTGGTACAATGATACAACCACTACTAAAAAAATATAAATAAATAAATATTTACATCTCATCAGATTAATGTCTCAATAATAAACACACTACAATATAATGTACACATATAAGATACACAACTCCCAAGAGCATAGTTACCTAGACTCTAATATCTATGGCAATCTTAAGTGTTGTCTTAAAAGTAGTACTATTGTGGGGAGGGAAAACATCATCTAGGTGATTTTACATTCTAACTATGGACCAACAATCCCATGTACTAATCCCATTAGGGAATGGCCCTCCCTTCACATATGAGTAGATAGTGATGGCATGAGAATCTAGAGAGATAAGCTAGTACCCGTGTGCTGTATGATTTTGAAAACTAAACCTGTAGCATATCATAAAAACCCATTCTATTTTAAGATATCACATAAACATGTAAATCATACTCATGAAATGATAATGTCTCACTAAACATTACTTGTCTCAATTTTTTAGTAATACTAATGATCTAAGGATCAACCATAATTCATACACACCACTTGATCAGATTACCTTCATCTATCATTATGATACTAGTAAGATAGTGAATTCCATCTCACTACTTATAAAGTATCAATAATTCAAGATTCAGTTAAATAATATAACCAATAGATTCATATGTATTACAACCTACTAGAAATTATTTCCCATAACATGCTACGCATAGGAACAATAAAAAAACATACATTTATCCCATCAAATGTATAAATGAATCTCACATTAAATCTATCACATAATAAAAATAATAAGCAACACATTCATATTACACCATTCAAGCATAATATATATTAGATTTCACACTCTATTCTCCATAAGTAGACATAATATAGTATTTTTTAATAACTATCATAAAACATACTATTCCTAGAAATATCGAATACGCATACATTTAGTTTATCATATGTATGAATGAATCTAGACATATTAATTATAGTTTATGCCACCTAGGTTTAACATATGTTTAGATTATATTTTACAAATTAAAACACTCTATGACATCCCATAATATCATAGATCATTGTACATGAGCACACCACTCAATCACAAACAACCAATCTCCTAAATTTCAAGAATCAAAAGTCTACAATCCTAATATTAGGCATGCTTGTATTGTTTATATCAACTGGGTATATCTAATGATTGGACTGCATACTAGCAATTAGAAGAAACATAACTTATAGGCACTCATCATAATGTACTAGTATATGCTATATATTTCTAAACACTTGTAGCTTTGGATCTACTCAAGATATGAACCACTCATCAATTTTCATTATTATATATATATATTAGAGAGAGAGAGAGAGAGAGAGAGAGAGAGAGAGAGAGAGAGAGAGAGAGAGAGAGAGAGAGAGAGAGAGAGAGAGAGAGAGAGAGAGAGAGAGAGAGAGAGAGAGAGAGAGAGAGATAGTCATGCTATCAAATAACCCATAATCAATTCATTCCATAGACTTTCATTTAAATAACTTATTTTGTTTCTAGGGACTACTATATATATATATATATATATATATATATATATATATATATATATATATATATAGAGAGAGAGAGAGAGAGAGAGAGAGAGAGAGTCATGCTATCAAATAACCCATAATCAATTCATTCCATAGACTTTCATTTAAATAACTTATTTTGTTTCTAGGGACTACTTTCATATGGTTATAGTTTTAGACCCTTGGACACCTTATGAATCAATATAAGCATACATTTAGTTACAAACTTAGGCATATGATTCAATACACCTATATATGTAATATTCTCATATGGTTGCCTAAGTTCATGAATAAATACATTTCCTATATATGGATAATCATTCAACATAATATGTACCATATATAAGTACACAATGATATATATATATATATATATATATATATATATATATATATATATTTCTAAATCAACAAACTTCATAATACATTATCCCTACATAAACATGTTTCCAAAACTACACCCTATGATAACCTATATTAGCATAGTCTAGTGTTCTTAAGCATAACTACTAATTATTACAACTAGTCAATTAAAATAGTATAAATCTATGGAAATATAAGCTTCTATTCAAGCAACTTGACATAACAAATAAAGTCTCAGTTCCTTCAAAACACATAATATTAAATTTTAGCATTTATTATACTTTAAGGGGTTGTGTGCATGCATATATAAGGCTCTATTATACAAAATTATATAATATAGTTTAAAACCACCAATAGAATTATAATTAGAGGTACATACCCTGATGTACATGTATAAGCTATTAATAATATGTATACTTATATTATTTATAAGTATATTATCAATTTACTCACTAATATGTAGCTTTTATAGTAATATGTCCACACTATGGGTTTTGTACAACGATGAATTATACTTAAATGCTAGGTTAGGAGTCTATTTTAATGTTGCCATAGTTTTTCAACTCTTAGAGTAATGTAACCAATTGATTTATATTTTTCAACAACTTTAAGGTACATAACCCAATAGACCCAATACATGTTATACTATTAAAATGACTCCTAAATCTTTAGAAAAATATATATTTCCTTGATATATATATATAAATATGTGTGTGTGTGTGTGTGTGTGTGTGTGTGTGTGTGTGTGTGTGTGTACATACATACATACATACATACATATATATATATATATATATATATATATATATATATATATATATATATATATATATATATATATATATATATATATATATACATACACACACACACACACAGAGATGTATATGTGTGTGTGTGTGTGTGTGTGTGTGTGTGGTTTAAGGAGGGGAAGGGACTTTATGGCTCTCAATCAATTACTTAGACAATTTATCCTTATTGACAAGCTATTACTAAACATAAAAATATTTTCATAATAATAAGGAATAAGTAATAATCTTCATGGAAAATAATAACTTTAATATGAATAACCATTACCATTCCAAAAAGTAGGATATATAAGATCATTCCATAAATTATTTTACATAAATTTATTCATATAAGCATACATTCAGGTAAATAATCCATCCATAAAGATACATTGTAAATCTAACATAACATATATCACTATCGAATGGCTTGAGCTATAGGTTCAAATCAAGGAATGTACTTATATACAATATTATAGAATATGTTTTAGACCATATACCATAAATATCATCCCATTTTTTGACTAATATATCTAATATGAGCTTGATATTTTAACTCACCCTAATGTATTTCTATTATACTAGTTTTTCTATGATAGGTATATTAATATGATCATGATTTGCTCGTTATATAGTATATATATTTTCTAGTAGATGTCTCAAGGCGTCTACTTATTTTATCTTTATCAATTGTATTTATAATTTGCTAATTATTTCCAATAATAAAAGATAGAATATATTGATCAAGGATTTTGTAGACAGGCAACCATATTCATATGGGTTTCAAAGCTCTTGATGGCCGTTCAAATTCTTTCTTATAACTATAGCACCATAATATGACTGAAGATATTCTAAATCGATATGATTGAATATATTATGACTAAGGATAATATGATTGAAGATGTTCTAATTAATTATATATCATTATTGAAGATATTTAGATTATAAATCATTACGTATTATTTGTATATTATCTATATTCATTGACCTTAGTGATTTAATCAAATATTCTATATTCTATAGCAATTTATCATAGTTTTTCCTTGTTCTTTTAAGGTCATTGATTAAAATATATCCCTAATAATTGTGACCCTCCTGTAAGGTAGATCACTATCCAATGTAATAATATCAAATATTTATTAACATTAAAGCATTGCATAAGTTTATTAAGTCACTGAAATATCAAAATTTCATTTTATCTTTGAAATATTATGGGTCATGGAGATCCCCTGGTGAGCATTACCAACTTACTCAATTCCAATTCCAATTCCAATTCCAATAAAATTAAATACAAATCATTATATGAGAATACAATTCGTTGATCTTAATCTTTGTCCTAAGCTATTATTTCATCTGAATCACTATTACTAAAATTTTTATATAGATAGGCATACATATCATTGTAGTTATAAAAAATTCATTACATACGCTCTCATTTAGTTTTCTACATATAAATAGATGTAATGTCTACTTTTTATTACTTACTACAAGTAATAAAAATGCAATGATTTCATGTCTAATTTGTATTGTATATAAAACTCTCTAATATATAAATAATGTCTTTCATTATAACTTATATTAGTATACCAGACACATATATCACTAAGCTTAAGCCATATAAGTAAACCAAATTATTTTCTACCAATTCTATTAAAGTTCCATGTTATAAATCATTATTTTTGAATTTAATAATAATACTAACCTCTTGATGACATCTAGACAATACTAAGAGGTTATCTCTCCTCTTGCTTTGTACAAAATCCTCCTCAAAGCCATGCTTTTATTTTCCTTCTTTCTCTGCTCCATTTTCTACCTCCTATGCACTTCTTTTATTTCTACCTCATATGTAATTTTCATGCTTTAATGACTCACCCACCTTCTTTAAAGCCATCTTTTTTTAAAGATCTTTAAAATTATTTTTATAAAGTATGATTTTCTTTTATTTTATTCCATTTATTTCTTTTTATTTTATCTTATTTCTTATTTTTATTTTTTTTCTAATTTCTAGATGACATCAATTAATTTTAACACTAATTTTAAAAATCAATATATTTTTAAATTAAATTAGCATCTCCAAATGCCATGACAGTTTAATGATGTATCCTTTAATGAATAACCTAAATTTAATCTAGTTATGCAAATGACATAAGATAATTTATGGAAAACCATTAAACTATGCTATTAACCATGTTTAACTTTCTAATACAAATGGCATCAAACACATTATGATAACCATTTATTATGCATCTAACATGTGCTAACTAATGTGGCGTGTGTAGGGTTATAGCTAATTTATTTGTTATCTTTTGACATCTACATCTACATCACCCTCTCTAATGATGTTCTCCCTCTATCATGCTCTAAGGGATGAGTTTTCATACATCAACCTCACAACATATAGGTATTTAGACCATAATATCCATGATATACATCATAAATTATGGCTAAAATAACAAATCAACATGATCATAATGTAAACATATACACTACAACTAGCTCATATCATTGTAATCATGTAATCTAAGTAATATCCTAATATACCATAACAATATATCTTTCAAATCTTAGTTAAAATAACCAAATCCAAATTTGTCAACTGTAAATATCCATGGATAATCAAATATTTTGCTTAGTAAGGACTCAGGATGTAATACCTAGGATGCCCATGGACTTATAGAATGAGGACTATAACCTCTTTGAGAAACCAATGTATCAAATTATTTCATAATGGTAAAAGGTATAAACATGAGGCCAATCCTAACCCTTGGAGTATTCAACTTCTAAATTCCAAATCTCAATATCAAATTTCCATCATTTTGAAGATTAACATTGCTCCTTTACCCAAATTCATCAACATGAATCCAGAATTACATGTCACTCTTACTAATTTTGATGTTAATAAGCCTAATGAATTGCAAAATACTTGAAACACTACCAAGATATCTCCTTACATTTCATAGTGCCTACCTCCATATTTATTGCCTTATGATCACACTATCCCTCTCATTGATTAGATCACTGATTTCCCCTCCATGCCATTCTCATGAAGCCTCTTATAGAGAAGATGAATTCACATGAAATGATTATGGAGTGGATAAATTATTCAAATATCCTTTAATCATGTCTCTATGTAAATTTAGTAATTTAGGCATCTCCCCTTCTAAAGTTCCTTTTGAATAAAAAACATGTACAATTTCTCCAACTTATGATGATAACTACATCATGGCCCAATCTCAATCAAAAGACTTGGATGATCAACATTATGAGAAAAATCTAGCTCAAACACATGGTTTCAATTATGATGTTCATACTATTTCCACATATTTCAAATTAGCATCTGAAGGTTAGTTACCTCCTACTAATTCTCCACTCCTCGATACCCCTTAGATGGTGGAATAATTCTTACCCTTTGAACCTCTGCAACTTCTAGACTCTTTTATACCTCATATTGAATTGGTTATTCTTTTTGATCCTCTCCCTATCTATAATACTAATAATAAACTAATAAAATTAGATCAACCTTCATCTCTAATTCCACCTACTCCTAAGATTACACTAAATGATAAGGCCACAAATGTATTCCAAGTACATTCTAAATATGACCACCATGGTAATAAAATTATTGATATCAAAATAGATGTGGACTATTATGGTCCTCTTCCCACTTTGCCTAGTGATGAAGCTATTCTTGAATTCCTTCATGCTTGAAAACCTCAATTCCCTCAACAACATCATAAACTAGGGTATTTCAAACAAAAGCCCCTAGTTTAAAAAAATTCAATGCTATATTGATCCTAAAACAAATCCCATTTCCTCTTTACCTAACATTCCATATCATTTAAAATTTGGAAATGTTATGCTTATCAAAGAAACTAAATGAATCGAATATGGCATCCAATCATGCCCTAGACCAATCATAGTCTCTAAAAAAATTACACCAATTGAGCATGATAATTTTAGTTTATTCTTTGATAAATATTGTGATACTTTCACTTGGTCCTATGAGAACATGCCTGTCATTGACCATAGCATCGTGGTGCACAATATCATCACCTACCTTGACACCAAACCTATATAACAAAAAAAACATAAATTTCCAACTAAAATTTCTAATTTATGTCATTAATATTCTTGATGATATGTTTACCAAGCCCATGGACTATTCATAATGGGTCTCAAACATTATCCCTGTTCAAAAAAAAAGTCACCATGGTAATTCACATTTGCATCAATTTTTGTAATCTCATTCTTGTTTATCCCAAGGATAAATTACCTTTACCTTCCATAGATGCCATCATTGATTCCACTATTGGATATGAAATGTTGTCCCTTATGGATGGTTTTTTAGGTTATAATCAAATTTACGTTGTCATCAAAGATCAACAAAAGACAACTTTCACCATAGAATGGGGTACCTATTATTACGTTAAAATGCTCTTCATCCTAAATTTTTTTAGATCTACCTATTAGTGAGCTATGACCCACATTTTACATGACCTTATGTATAATATTATGGAAACCAATGTGGATGACCTCATTGCCAAGTCTAAAATCCTCAAAACTCATCTTTTTGATCTTGTTATCATCTTTTATTGCTTCATCAAATATAAAGTTAGACTGAATCCCTATAAATGTGTCTTTGGTGTCACATTTGGAAAATTTCTAGGGTTCTTAATATCTCTTCATGGCATTGATGTCTATCTTGCTAAGATCACTGCTATTTTCAACATGCCTATCCCTCATTTCATTCTAGATATTCACACTTACCTTGGAAAGTTTGGGGTATTAAGAAGATTTGTACCCAAAATGGTTTACCACATCTATTCTATTAATTATCTGCTAAATAAAGGTAATGCTCTAGATTGGGTGGATCCTTGTTAGAAAGCATTTGAAAATATTAAAGAATCTTTGATTCATCCACCCATATTTCATCCACTTTATAATGACCATCCTTTAATCTTATATACTTATTCCACACACATATCATTTGGGGTAATGCTTACCCAACAAAATGATACTAGAAGAGAACATGCCACATATTATATCAGTTGAGTCCTCATGGACTATGCAAAATATTATACAAAAGTAGAATGTGATTTCCTTGCCATATATTTTGTAACTAAAAATCTCCATCATTATATGATTTACCAAACAACTTACGTTATCATTCATTTTGATCCACTCCATCACTTCTTCTCTAAACCCTTTATTTTTAGAGATAGAATTGGCAAGTGGATGGTCCTTTTAATGGAATTTGATCTCTACATTATTACATAAAAAACTGTCAAAAGATAAATCATTTTTGACTAACTCATAATAACTCCCATACCTTATATCAACCACCTTCAATAAAGTCTCCCCATTGATAATATCCTCTATATTGAAGGTCTTGATCAAGTTATATCTCTTAAATATTACTTATATAATTTAAATATTGATCTTGAATCAAGTAATCTAGAAGAGTCCTCTATCCTTCCCGATACTACTAAATCTAAATTAGTTATTGAATAACTACCAAAATCAATGTCAATTTATATGAGGATATTTGGACCCTTAATTTTGATGGTGCCAAATGCCTTCAAGGTGATGGGGTAGGTTGTACCCTCACTAGTTCTATTGGTAATATCATCCCTTTGGAATTTAAACTTACATTTGATGTCACTGATAACATGGTGGAATACAAAGCATTAATCTTAGGCATGAGAGTGGTACTTGATTTAGACATTACATATTTGCATGCTTTGGGTGACTCCAAACTCTTCTGTCAATAGGTTAATGGTGATTATCAATGAAAAAGAAAAAACCTCATTACTTATCATAAAATAACAACTACCCTTTCCAAATAATTTTATTCTTTTACCATCAAGCCCATCCCTTGAGATTAAAATTCTATCTCTAATTCCCTTGCTTCTTCAACATTTATTTTTCATATGCACCAAGTTCTTACTGATTCTACCTTTCTTATATAAATAAGAAAGTCCCCATCTGCTATTTAACCACTATATTTACTTATCTACCATATTGAGGGTATCACCATTTGATATAGCCTATGGTACAAAGACATCATTCAATTCCTTAAGCATCAAACCTATCCTCCAAACATGAATTCTCATGAAAAGGCTCAAATTTACAAACAAGATTTAAAATATGCATTTCATTCTAACATAATTTATTATCATAATATTAAAGGTACCCTAATCTATTATGTTATAAAAGAAGAGGTTCCTCCTCTTATTGAATAAGCACATGGAGGCATTTGTATTGGTCACTATAGTGGACATGCTACACCATGTAAATGCTTATGCATGGGTTACTTTTAACCCACTCCTTAAAATGATGCCATCGAGTTCACTAAAAGTGTATTCCATTCTAACTTCATGATGATCTTATCCATTTGCCTCTCACTAAGATTCAATCTGTGGAGTCTCTCTAGACATTCTTAATGTGGGGATTATATCTCATAGGCAAACTACCTAGATCACAAGATGGACATGACTTTATTATCATAGCTACTGATTATTTTACCAAATGGATTAAAGCCATGCCTTTTTTCAATGTCACCACAACCACCATTTATAAATTCATCCTTAATCAAATCATTTTTTGTTTTGGAGTTCCCCATAATATCATTTATGATAATGGTGGTAATTTCAAAAATAAAAATGTCAAATAAATCTATGCTAAATTCAAAATCATTCACAAATTTTCCATGCCCTACCATCCATAATGCAATGGCCAAGCTAAGGCCATTTATAAAATTCTCCAAAAGATAATTTTTGACACTCGCACAGATTGGCATCTTCATCTATATCCTGCTCTTTGGGCCTATCTCACTAGCATATACACTGCCACTGGGGTAACTCTATTTTTACTAGTCTATGGTTTCGAATCAGTATTCCCATTATAAGTTTACCTTCCTTCTCTCTATATCTCTCTTCATGGTATCATATCTGATGAATAATTATGTGAAGATCACCTTCATGCTCTTGATATTCTTGACAAATACCATTTTTTCTCTCTATAACACTATCACCAATACAAGGCTCACATTACCAAAAAAAATAACAAAAGGGTTAAAGTCTACACTTTTAATATTGGTGATATTTTACTTAAACTAGACTACACACATGATAAAAAGGAAAATACTCCCAAAAATGTTGGGGCCCTTACTTAGTAAAAGACATCCTTGGTCTAAACACCTATCACCTTCAAACTAATAAAGGTCATGTTTCTAAAGAGTCCACCAATGCATAATTTTTAGAGAAGTATTTTATCTAAATCCTTCTCTTTTTATCACGTTTTTTTTATCTACTATCCTTCTAACACTTTTTTCAATATCTCTACATGGGTCTCACCCTCTGTAGTAATTTCTCTTCCCACAAACCTTAGTTCCTTATTTTGCTCCTTTGGTTTCTCTTTTATTAGGAGTTGCATTGTAAAACCATGGATAGAACCCAATTTTCCTCATGATTTCCTTTTTTTCTCATTGTTTATTTAATTTTCAATAATTTTTACATCCCTTAGGTTTTTATTTTTTGAGTTTCAATGTAAGACCATGGATAAGACCAAGCCTTCCTTAAAAATACTATATTTTTTCTTTATTTTTCATGTTCTTTGTGCACCCCTTGGGTTTTTATTTTATGAGTTGCAGTGTAAGACCATGGATAGGACTAGCACTTCCTCATAAAATCATGATCTTTAATTACTTTAGTTTTCCTTTTCTATAATGTGTTCATAATGGTTACAAGTTCATGATCCCTTTTTTTTATCTTTAACTTTAGCTTCTTTTGTAGAACAATAAGGTGTTAGCATGTTTTTCTACACTTCCCTCATTCTTATGATAAGGAATCACACTTCACTATCATCATATCCCTTTTTTACCTTTGTCACATTTTTTTCAATTTGAAGTATTTCAAATTGCTTTAAAATTTCATTACTCTTGATTTCATTTCCTTTCACTCCACTTTAGATAAACCAAGGTTGAAGTCAAGATACCACTTTTATTTCACCTGAATTGACAAGACTCTTAGACACCATGACCTCTAATTTATCTTTCTTAGAAACTAAGTCCAAATTCTTCAAATGATAGTCATATTTAACACCATGTTTGGTTCACTGAATCCATATGGAGGAGGAATAGAAAAAGCCATCAAAAAATTTAAAAGTCAAATCATTTGAAACAAAAAGAAATAATACAAAAGGAAACATCTAAAGTAAAAAACTAAAATCACACCAAAATAAAGGGTTAATAACACATTTTTCATCTCTAATCGAAGATCAAACTCTATAGTTGGCCTCATGATAGAGCCAAGGTCTATGAGGGTGCGGTAGGCTAGTAGATTGGAATAGGAGAATTAATAAAAACTATATAGTACTACCTATTTTCTCATGCAAGTACCCAATCTTCACAATAGACTGATGGCTCTATAAGGGGTCTTGAAGAATAGGAAACATGTTATGGGAAGGTAGGTCCATTTTAATTTTCATGCATATAGCCTTCATGGTATGATCTTCCTATTTCATTTGTTAACCAAAGATTTGTGTGGCTAGGAGAAGTTTTTTAGAGTCTTTAATGTGTAAATTATTCTTATTTTGACAAACCTAATTTGAGTGTCTTGACTTTGCTAAAGAGTTTCTCTACCTTACATTTTCCTTCATTTTCCCTTCCACCCATTTCATTCCCCCACAAAAAAAGCAAGTGTGATTCTAAATATGTTTTCCCACTTCTATATTCCCCCTTATTCACATTATTAAAACATGATAGCACTACTTTGATTCAATTTCATCTATCCTTAGAACAAAACAACATGCTTGAGTGACTATGGATTACTTTTTTGACATCATGGCTTTACATTTATAGACCTGATTTTCTTTTTTTTTTACCATTTTACATAATTGTACTATCCTTTTTTAGAAACTTGAGCCTTGTTTCTACTTTATTTTACTTTTTCCATTATGGAGTGAGATTGTCTTGTTACTTCTCACTCACTAATGTTATTTTACATTTTATGCACTTTTCCATTTATGATTGAATATGAATTATTACTTTTCACTCATCAATGTTTTTATACCATTTGATTTCCCATATTTATCTAAGGATTATTCCTACTTTCACATTGATGTTTAATTACCTTTTTTGACATGTATCCTTGGTTTGATTTGGTGAGTTTGCTTTTCTTACATAAGGTTTACTTGTTTGAGTTTTTTGATCTTTAGTAGCCTTGGATTTTTAGTTACCCAATTTATTATAAAACTTTGACTTGGTCTTTTGTTTCTAACTTAGCATTTATCACCTTAGCTTGACAAATTTACAATTACATCTCATCTACACCGCATTTATTATCTTAGCTTTCTTACATTTATTTATTTTTGCTCTTTAGTTTTATATAATTGGGTTTGTTGAAATCAGTCTCTATACTCTCCACAATTAAAAATATAAACACAACCGATAACAATCTAGTGATAAAGGTAATCTAGGGTACACATACATTACTTTTATTTTTAGTTATTTATTTTTTAGCCATTTACTTTTAGTTAGTTTATGATTTAAAATAATACAATTTTTTAGCTTCAATGTTGTGTGTTGCTATGTTTTTTTTTGAAGCACCATCCCTTGATGCACCTAAGTGACACATGATGAGACTAGAGAGGGCATATGTATACACATAATATTTTTAACTTTATCAATTAATGATGCTTTCTCTCTTTAGGAACTTATTGAGTCTCAATATCTTCAAAGGCTCACCTTAAGGGGCGCATTGGGAAAGGGGTGGGAAAACCATTGGTGCTTCATAGGATTATTTTACATATACTAACAATTGATATCTACATAACCATATCCTTAAAAAACTCCCCTAATCTTTGACTCATTTTTCACCCTATTTTAGTCATTTTCTGCCTTCATTAGCCCTTCCCTAGCCTAAAAACCCTTTCCAATAGTTTAGGTTACACTATCATCCCCATCAAACCTGTACTCTAATTTATAAAACTCATTCTTGGTCTAGGTTGACCCTTTATAATATTTTAAATTACACTCTCATCCCCATCATACCTTTACTCTAATTGATAACACTCATTTAGGGTCTAGGTCAGTCCTTAGTTGACCTAGACTAAAACCTAATTTATTTTTGTCAATAATCATACTAATCGATTGGGTTGACCCTGTTAGATAAAATTTTGGAAAGGTTTAGGGTTAGATTCAACTATATATACACATTCATTCTCCATTTCTTATGGAAAACAAGAGTTAATTATTCATTTATGCTTCATTATAATCTATTCTTCTACCATTCTACTTGAGGAGTTATAGCTTAGAATTTTACTTGGATAATAATCTTATCTTATGGAAAAGTCTTAGATGTTTTAGCCTTTTTTAGCGATCCTTACAAACCACAACAACTTGAGAAACACATTTGGATAAGGTAGATATTGATTCTCGATGGGTTCATCTTCAAGGTAAGTATTTATAACTTTAGTCCTCTATTTGAATAGGTAAAATTAACATAAGTAATGGCTTTTAAATATATTGCTCTCTCCATGAATTAGGGTTGTACCTATAAATATCTTAATTATGATTCTATTATACATGTTTAATTTTATGTTTACCAAAATAAAGGGTTAATAACACATTTCCCATCTATAATCAAAGATCAAACTCTATAGTTGGCCTCATGATAGAGCTAAGGTCTATTAGGGTGCGTTAGGCTAGTAAATTGGAATAGGAGAATTCATAAAAACTATATAGTACTACCTATTTTTTCATGCAAGTACCCAATCTTCACAATAGACTAATGGCTCTATAAGGGGTCTTGAAGAATAGGAAACATGTTATGGGAAGGTAGGTCCATTTTAATTTTCATGCATATAGCCTTCATGGTATGATCTTCCTACTTCATTTGTCAACCAAAGATTTATGTGGCTAGGAGAAGTTTTTTAGAGTCTTTAATGTGTAAATTATTCTTGTTTTGACAAACCTAATTTTAGTGTCTTGACTTTGCTAAAGAGTTTCTCTACCTTGCATTTTCCTTCATTTTCCCTTCCACCCATTTCAATCCCCCACAAAAAAAGCAAGTGTGATTCTAAATATGTTTTCCCACTTCTATATTCCCCCTTATTTGTATTCTTAAAACATGATAGCACTACTTTGATTCAATTTTATCTATCCTTAGAACAAAACAACATGCTTGAGTAATTATGGATTACTTTTTGGACACCATGGCTTTACATTTATAGACTTGATTTTCCTTTTTTTACCATTTTACATTATTATACTATCCTTTTTTTAGACACCTGAGCCCTGTTTCTACTTTATTGTACTTTTTCCATTATTGAGTGAGATTGTCTTGTTACTTCTCACTCATTAATGTTATTTTACATTTCATGAAATTTTCCATTTATGATTGAGTATGAATTATTACTTCTCACTCATCAATGTTTTTATACCATTTGCTTTCCCATCTTTATCTAAGTAAGGATTATTCCTGCTTTCACATTGATGTTTAATTAGCATTTTTAACATGTATCCTTGGTTTGATTTGGTGAGTTTGCTTTTCTTACATAAGGTTTACTTGTTTGAGTTTTTTGATCTTTAGTAGCCTTGGATTTTTAGTTACTCAATTTAATATAAAACTTTGACTTGGTATTTTAGTTCTAACTTAGCATTTATCACATTATATTGACAAATTTACAAGTACATCTCATCTACACCACTTCGATTATCTTAGCTTTCTTGCATTTATTTATTTTTTCTCTTTAGTTTTATATAATTGGGTTTGTTGAAATTAGTCTCTATACTCTAAGCAATTAAAAATATAAACACAATAGATAATGATCCAGTGATAAAGGTAATTTAGGGTACACATACATTACTTTTATTTTTAGTTATTTTTTTTAGCCATTTACTTTTAGTTACTTTATGATTTAAAATACTACAATTTTTTAGCTTCAATGTTGTGTGTTGCTATGTTTTTTTTTGAAGCACCATCCCTTGATGCACCTAAGTGACACATGATGAGATTAGAGAGGGCATATGCATACACATAATATTTTTAACTTTATCAATTAATGATGCTTTCTCTCTTTAGGAACTCATTGAGTCTCAATCTCTTCAAAGGCTCACCTTAAGGGGTGCATTGGGAAAGGGGTAGGAAAACCATTGGTGCTTCATAGGATTATTTTACATATACTAACAATTGATATCTACATAACCATATCCTTAAAAACTCCCCTAATATTTGACTCCTTTTTTTCACCCTATTCTAGTCATTTTCTACCTTCATTAGCCCTTCCCTAGCCTAAAAACCCTTTCCAATAGTTTAGGTTACACTATCATCCCCATCAAACCTGTACTCTAATTTATACAATTAATTCTTGGTATAAGTTGACCCTTTACAATAGTTTAAATTACACTATCATCCCCATCATACCTTTAATCTAATTGATAACACTCATTTGGGGTCTAGGTCAGCCCTTGGTTGACCTAGACTAAAACCTAATTTATTTTTGTCAATAATAATACTAATCGATTGGGTTGACCCTATTGGATAAAATTTTGGAAAGGTTTAGGGTTAGATTCAACTATATATACACATTCATTCTCCATTTCTTATGGACAACAAGAGTTAATTATTCATTTATGCTTCATTATAATTTGTTCTTCTACCATTCTACTTGAGGAGTTATAGCTTAGGATTTTACTTGGATAATAATCTTATCTTATGGAAAAGTCTTAGATGTTTTAGCCTTTTTTAGTGATCCTTACAAACCACAACAACTTGAGAAACACATTTGGATAAGGTAGTTATTGATTCTCGATGGGTTCATCTTCAAGGTAAGTATTTATAACTTTAGTCCTATATTTGAATAGGTAAAATTAACATAAGTAATGGCTTTTAAATATATTTCTCTCTCCATGCATTAGGGTTTTACCTATAAATATCTTAATTAGGATTATATTATACATGTTTAATTTTATGTTTACTAACCCCTATTTTATGCCACAATATTTGGTGAGCACTAGATTAAATTTTACTTTACTTGTCATATATTTGTGTGAATATGAAAATATAGGACTTAGTCAGGGTTATTTCATAGTTTTAATTTATTAGAGTTTTTGGAACCTTCTTTAGTGATTTTATTATGGTAAGAGATCCATTGTATAGGTCTAGTAGATCCATCTTGGTCATGACCCCAGGTATTTAATGTATCAACAATTATAAGTAAGATTATAATTTATCTTCTCCAAGCTAGGATTGATTTATAGATCAATTACATTTCCCTTTGTATATAATAGAGTCATATTCTATGCCAATTGACTATGAGTGTCTTATTATTTCCATCTATTGGAAAAAGATGAACTAACCCATTAATAAATATATTATTTATATATTAAGGTCCTAAACATTTAGTCTTGAGCTTCCTTTTGAAGTATTGAAACTTAGAATCAAATAACAAAGCCTAATCTCATTCTTTGAATCTTCTCTCCTTGATAATGGTGTCATGCCACCAATTTATATGATGTTTTAGAAGTTTTATCTACTGTAAGGATTCTATTATCATCTCATATAATTCATTGAGATAAAAAATTATATCTATATGTGCCTCATCAATATCTATTTCCACTTTTGCTACTGCTCCCAAAGTATGTAATTAAAATTATATAGGGAGTAAAGACTTATTTCCAAACACATGTTCTTAAGATGAGAAAATTGTGGTAAATTTCCATGTCATATTTTAATCCCATACTAATTTATCTATTTTATTTTCCCAATATTTCTATTGATGTTGAATATCTTAGCTAAAATATTATCCAACTCTCTATTAGCAACTTTAACATGTTCATTGGCATGTGGATGAAATAAAGATGAATTAAAGTGGTTTGTTTATTAGTGTTATTTGAAGGATTTGATCATATTATACATGAATTAGGGGCCTTGGTTATATAATATGGATCTTAGTGCTACAAACTGCTACATAATTCTCTAATATAGAAAATCAGCAACTAGTTCTTCTCTTGCAAATGGGAGAGCTTGAAATGTACTATTTTGTGACATAATCTTGGAATACAAGTAGATAGTCCTTTCATTAAGATATTGGGTCAAAGGGTCCAACAAAATACAACCCCTATTTCTCAAAGGGTCCCTAAACCACTTGAGGATGGAGAGGCATTTCATTGGACAATATGGGGAGTTTTTCATTATTTTGCAAGGATCAAATTGACATATATATCTCTTCACATTCTTGTGGAGTGAAAGACAATAATACCCAGACCTAAGGATCTTATGGATAGTCCTCTTGGATAAATAATGACCTCTATAGGTTCATCATGACAATACCTTATGATGTCATAGGTCTCATCCTCTCTTACACACCTATGAAGCACATGGTCAGGTCCACACTTAAACAAAACACCATTAATCCACTTAAAATAAGTACTATTTATAATTAAGAGTTTCCTTTCCTTATGAGTAAAGTTTTAAGGAAACTTCCATGTGGCCAAGCATTTTTCCATTTTACTAAATCATAGTGAATGTGTTGAAACTATGAACAATTGCTCATTAGGAAAGTTATCTTCCACTAGCTCCTCTTCACCTGAAATATTAAATCTTGATAAAAAGTCATATAACACATTAAATTTCATAATATTATCAATAATGGTAATGCCAACCTCATACAAAAGTAGAAACCATATAATGATCCTACCTCCTACCACTAGTTTGTTCATTAAATATCTTATGGATGAGTGATCTATGTAAACAAAGATCTTGTATCTAGTGATTTATTTTTTTCATTGCATATATATAAAATAAGAATTATGTTTTTTTGGTGGTATAATTTCTTTCAATGGGGGTGAGATTCTTACTGATATAATAGATATCATACATTTTTTATTCTTCATTTTTTTGTCCAAGGACTACCCCCATAACATTATTATAAGTATATGTATCAATTTTAATGGTTTCTCTTATTTAGGCCCTCTCAAGATTGGAGCATAAATATATTTATAATTTATTACTTCAATGGTTTTTTGACATTCATTAGTCCATAATAACTCACTATCTTTGGTAAGCAACAGAAACATAGGTGCAATTATCTTTCTGAAGTCTTGTATAAAAATTCTATAATACCTTGCATGTCCTAAGAAAATTTTGATATCGGTATGATTTTCAAGAACAAGAATATTATAAATGACTTAAATATTTTTATGGTCTACTTATATCCTCTAGGATGATATGTGATGTCTTAGGTCAATTCCTTGGTCAACCATTATTAAGCATTTTTCATGACTTAAATATAGTTGATGCTAGTCACATCTGGTTAACACTTTGTATAGGTTATTTAAAGATTCATGGAAAAAACCACCATGAAAATTAAAGTCATCAATATATATTTCTACATAATCATTTATTAGGTTAAAAAATATGGCCAAGATTGCCCTTTAAAAGGTGGTAGGTGCATGACATTAGCCAAAGGGTAACACTCTATAGGAAAATGTTCCATAAGGGCATGTAAAGGTTATCTTATCTTGGTCTTCTAGGGCCACATTTATTTGATATTAACCAATAAACCCATCTAATAAGGATAAATAATTATTCCCATCTATTATATAACACCTAATGTATGAAAGGCATGGGAAAGTAATCTCTCATGGTGGACTTATTAAGTTCTTGGTAGTCTATACATATTATCCTTTTGCCATTTTTATTAGGTACTATCACTAGTGGTGAGACCTATTTGAATTTATTATATGAGGTAAATTAATCCCACTTATAATATCTTTTATACCTCTTCTTTAACTATATCTTAATGTTGGTTTGATTTTGTTCTGAGGCTATCTAAGGCTATCTAATTGATCTAGTGTTTTTGGCACATATATGATGAGTGAACTCACTTGGGTGCATCAAATTAATGTCACTATAATCCCAAAAAAAGTAATTTTTATTGTTATTAAATCTATAAAAAACCTTAGTTTCATGTTTATTGTCCAACTAGTTATTTATGTTAAATAATTTTCTAGGTTGGATAGTTATTTGCCTAGTTCTAGATAAATGGAGCTGACTTGCCTAATTTTCTCATCAAAGATTTTAGAGGGAATGGATGTGATGGAATAATATATAAAGTTGTGATATATTTAAATAAATTATCCCAATGTGAAATTACATTTGCTGATGGATAATGAAAAGTTGTTAAAAATGTATCTTGATTGTTTTGTCTCCATGTGACAATGTTCTACTGAATGGGTGTATGGTCATAAGTGTCATCATAAATGGATTAATTAGTTGGTTATTATATATTAGATGGATTTTAATACTCTATATATATTTTTAAAACTCTATAGATGTTTTAATATACTCTAGATCTAAACTATCAAGCTCTATAACTAAACTATTAGATTCCATAGCTAGATTGACAAATTTTTTGTGTCTATGTGACAATGCTCTACTGAATGGGTGTATGGTCATAAGTGTCATCATGAATGGATGAACTAGTTATTTTTTTATATTTGATGTTTTTTCATAATTTATATATATATTTTCAAACTTTGAAGCTATTCAAATAGACTTTGGAGCTAAACTATCAGGCTTTAGAGCTCGATTCTAGAGCTAGATTGACAAACTCTAAATATAGACTAGGCTCTTCAAAATTACTCATGAGTTATTATTATAACTCATTGACATGACTCTTTATTGATACCATAGATAATGATTAGAGACTATTTATATTTTACTTAATTTCATTAACCCATAGTTGATCTGAAATATTTATAGAAGGTTTTGTAGGTGGATATAAATAAATTCATTTTACTTTTATTCTATTTGAAATGGTCATGTATCCTAACCTAAAATATATTAATACTAAAAATATGGCTAATCAAGGTCTCCATAAGATTAATGGATATCCATTTTTTTACACTTAGGTTGGATTATTATGAAATATGTAGGATATTCTTAAGATTCCATTGTCATAAAGACATCTTCTATGGTTTCTTCAAATTTGGCAATAGACTAGTTTTCCATTTGCTAGACTGTTGAAGTAGGTTACAACCTTAAAAGGGATAACTTTTTGAGAGTGTTTATTGTCATAAAATTGATGACATCTCCTTGGTCCATAATTACATTGGGTATTTCCTTCCTTTTTATAGTTAGATTAATAACATGGTTTCTAGGATCTCCATATTTGGGTAAAAGGAGTTTTCCTACCAATAAATCAATAAGTTTTCCATCCACTTATATGGTTTTAGGATATTTAATTTTACTACCTAGAGTGTTTATGCACAAAATTTTAATGACTCTATTTAGTTCTAGGATATCTTTTATGGATTGTAGTAATGGAATTTCAATGTTCACTTTTTTCAGGTCTTGAACCAAATCAAATTCACTTTTGTTTCCATTTTCCTAAACTTGTTCTATAAAATGAATGGTTAGAGGGATTGTAGTGGTTTATTAAGGACTTTATTTCTATTTATTAGGTTTATCCTTGGTTGGATCAATAGGGGGTCTAGTGTTTCACTTGGGACTTTAGTTATGATAATTAGAGGATTATTCAATGTTTTACCTAACCTTAACTATACATCTTGATAATCAATGACATCGGCCCCTGTGGTTTATTATTTTTAAATACCATAGACATGAGCTATCTATCTATTATTTGTATTTTCTACTGGTTATGTAGGTAGTTGGAGATGAGCTACTTTTCAGTCTATGGAGGTTGATTGGTAAGAGGAGGCATTATCACTTGTTATTATGGGAACCTCTTCTATTGATTAACATTTTAGTGGGTAAACTATTATTGGTTTGGCCATGGTTGAAGATTAAGTTAGATCATCTAATGCTAATGGTGAGGTTGAGGCATCCATGGATGTGGTTTCCACTCTTGTGTGCCCCATGATGGAGGTCCCCATGCCTTTGGAGGTGCTTGCTAAGTCTATGGAATCATCCATGGGCTAGAAGGAACTCTAGGACTAAAATGATTCTAATTTTGACTATGGAAAAAATGGTTTCCATATCTTTTTATAAAGTTTATATATTGTATTGGTTCTGTTACTTATTTTAGTTAGTTTTTAAAGATGAATAAGAGGGCACATTATTGGTATCATGATCATTTGTATGACATATCCCACACATCAGTTATATCTAAAGGGAAATCTTAGAGAACATAATTCAACCTACATTTAGGGAAATACATGGCTAGTGGATCAGTGGTGGCATTGGATTTGAATTGTATACCATCTAGTGTAGTGTTTAATTGTAGTAAAATATTTGTCTTAGGGTTAGATAATTCTTCCATGAGTTATCCTACATCAATACTATCCTTCCCTATTTTTAGCTTTCTAACACTCATTCTAGTTCTTGATTAATTCTTACATAATTTAGCTATGCCATTTAGATAAAGTTTGTTTATGTCTCCTTTCCCCATAAGGTCAAGGGATTCCCTAACATCATCATTAGTACCTTATAATAAAATTATTTTGTATACTTCCTCACTTAATTCATATACACATTTACTATCAATAAATTAGAAGTGTTCAAGGTAGTCTTCTAAGTTTTCATCCTCATTTTGTTTTATCCTAAAAAAATATTACTTTATGTCTCTCCCCCTATAGTAATCCTAGTATTTATTTAGGAATTAGGCCTCCATGTATTCCCATGACGCAATGGAGTTTAGATATAAACCATAAACCATCTCATGGCTGATTCTTTGAGCATAGAAGGGAACAATTTTAACTTCTAATTTTCAATTCTATAAACATAAGTTTGATATAAGACTTTGAATTCAAAGAGGAATTGATCAAGATCTTCTATAGGCTTTCCTTTAAATGTGGGTAGGATAGATGTGGAAATATTTTTCATGGTAGTCTTATCATCATATTATAGTAAAATGGGATAGGTGAAGGTCCTTTTGAGTGGATAAGCCCTATTTAGTGTATTTCCACCAGGATTTACTACATTTCCTATGTTCTCTCCAATTTCTTCCCAATTAATATTATAGAAGGTGTTCCTAGGAAGTGATGAGTTGTCAGAAGTGGTTGGGAGGTTACTTGTCTATGACTCATTACTTTGGTTTAAAATGGTCTTTAGCCTCAATCCTTTTTGGAATGATGCACTTGCCTTTGGAGAAAGATCCCAAGGTTCAGGTGGGGCTAATTATGTTTCTTACTCAAAATTTCCAAAATAACCTTTGATTTTTTCTTATAATTTTTTTACTTCCTCTAATTATGATATTATTATAGAACTTGTGGTATCCTAATGAGGGTTATTTAGAATTAAACTTCCCTATGAGTCTCTAGATCTAATTATATATCTCTATTAGCTTATGATCTACAATACCTTACCAACACCTAAATTACCCCTAGAACTAGTGCCAAAAATGATTGGTGTCATCAACCCATTCATTTAATTGATGTCATTATAACCAGGGCTGATGTCTAATGGCTGTATGCAATAAGATGTGTCTTTGTTTTGTTGACAATTATGATTTTGGGGGGGGGGGTTGTAGATCAAATAAATATAAGGTATTATTTTAATAAACTCAAATTGAAATCTATCTAATTGTTTCAAAATGAAAACACCTTATAGAATTAGAATGATTAAAAGTAAACATTCTTGTTTATAAAGGAAATTAATTGATAAATAAACACACTCTTATTATCAAAGGAAACACTCTTTAATATATGTAATGAATTGATTTTTTTTTAATTGAAATAATTTAAAAATTTGAAAATTATAGAAAACTATGTAAACAAAAATTTAAAATAAACAGGCATAAAGAGAAATAAATTTACGTTAAATAATTCACACTTATAATATAAACACTCTTGAAAAAAACGACAAATATAAACATAAAGAAATACCACACAAGAATCTTGCCTCCTTGTGTGAGTGGGCCTTTGCTCTCTCTTGGCATAATATCTAATCCACACTTAGTATTTTAGGAACATTCAAAGATTCATTGACTCTAGAAATGAAAATTATAATCTGGGAATAAAATCTCTTACTGGTTTCACTTTTATGATACTAACATTATTTTCTAAAAAACTTCTCTCTTTAAACAACATGAAGACATTGTTCTAATACAACATTATAACAACTATTGTTCAAAACAAACTAACAAAATAATAAGATTACAATTAAAATCAAACTTATTTTTAAAAATAGAAAATGATTTACAATTATACCTCATGGTTCAAGGTGAAGTGATGGAAAATCTAACACAACTGCATGCATGGTTGTAACCAGTTATAATATCCTTGTGAATACATGTTTTGATCTAGTAATCCAAAATCCCACAATACCTATAGTGGTGATATTTAAAAAAAATTAATATAAGTATCTTGTCTAAAAATAGAATGCCATATGAGGTAAGTGTCTCTATAACCCACAAGTGCTTTGTAAATGCCATGACCCCTCATTATATGATCATCAAAATGCCTTCTAAAATTTTTGTGTATAACTAAAATTACTCTAAAACTCACTTGTAATACTCCATAACTCACCTTTAACATTATAAAACTCATCAAAACATTGTATAACTCTATTGTACCACTCTAAAACTCACCTGTCATACTCTAGAGCTTGACTATTAGACTTCATAGGTTGACTGTTAGACTCTGGATCTTCACTAGACAATTCCACATTGTGTCAAGCTTACTTAAAGGGTCATATTACTTGCCAAAAAACATATCATTTGATTTTGGTGTGTTTATAAAATTTGTACATGCAAAACTAAGGGATACCCATGTAGAGAGTTAGAACATAGTGGTAAAAAAAGTAACATTAACTCACACATGCTAACCAAGATATAAGTACCCATTATCTAATTTAGACTAGAAATAAGTCATAAATGTATATCATATCCATTTAAATAAGGGAGATTAGTAGGGGATAACATGGTTATTACTTGGATATAATGAGACATATAATGGAATCATTAGTGTGCTTAAATCCCATATTGACAACATCAATAAACTTGTATTATATATCATTTGTTTAAGCTAAATTTAATCAAACATGCCCATTAAAATAAAAAAGTTTCCCATCAACTAGGTAGGTTATCCATCAAGAGAAGAAATATAAATATATACTTTATGGATATTACATCTCCTTTTAGGAGAGGTTGGATGGTTCTCATCTTACCTAAGTTGGTGTGTCAAATGACCCATCAACATAGAAGGCATTCACTATAAGTTGTTCAAATATTATGAGAATGAAGTAATGATTACTTCATGTTACTTAAATATTTTTAACATACATAATTCCATTAAAGATCAACACATTTATTTAATAGATAATTTATTGAATATATGAGGTAAGCCATCTTGTGGATGAATTATTTGATTTCCCCTAAATTTTCAAGGTAATTGTGAATGTCAACAATGTATTGAGGAATATGCATGTTAAAAATAACACTAATTTTAGTGGTATCTACATCCATTCCTTGAAAGGATACTAAAAATATTAAGAGATATTTAGAAGTGACACTCATAACACACTTGTAAGGATTGAGTCTAACTTTTTATTTGATGACATGATAGAGTATAATAACAAGATCATGAATATGGTTTTCATGATGTTTGGATTTTATAATAAGATCATAAACATAGGTTTATACAATTTTATGGATTAAGTCATGAAATATATGGGTCATTGCATGTTGGTAAGTTGATCTAAAATTTTAAAGGTCAAAGGGCATATTAACATAATAATAAGTTCCCCATTCAGTAGTAAAGGTTTTTTTTTATGTTGATCATTGAAAGAAATGTGAATTTGGTTACATCCCAAAAAACCACATGAGGGATAACATCTCATAGCCATTTGTATAATCAATAATGGCATCAATTAATAGTAAAGTAAAGTTATCTTTAGGACATGATATGTTTAGTTATGAAAGTTGATACAAATGTTAATGACCATATTGGCTTTCATGTGAACAATAACAATGTTGGATACCATTTGAAGTAATCTATAATCTTAGTGAACTTAATATTGAGAAGTTTGATATTTTTTTTGTGACTTAATGTGTAAACCTTAATAGGAAGATTCCATTATTTTATCACATATGTTTCACATATAGGTATGTTATGATGTTATGGACAGCTATCAGAAGGTCAATGTCTGACATGTATTCATATGACCAATCAAAGGCTTCATAATTTTTGTAAAAAAAGGGTCTAATTATCTTTCTCACTAGAAAAATGTTCCTTAAAGATAATAATATATTGAGGAGAGGCAACCCTAAAATAATTTATAACATAAATTTCTTCAATGAGAATGGCATTTCTATTTTATAAATGATATGGAGCTAAAGAAAGCTTAGGAATATGATTCATTTTTGGATCAACACTAGCAATGAAATTATTAGAGCGAGGAAACTTTTTATTAAAATTTCCAAGCTTGTGATGTTTGTGAGGAAGTTTACCCTCTCTAGAATTGAGTAATTCCTAGATAAATTCATCAATAGGGAGCATAGGTAAAGGTCCATAGTATTCAACATTTACTTTAAGGTACACAATCTGATTACCTTTGTTGTCAAATTTAGAATGTATTTGTATTACATCAATATCCTTAGCATCTAAGGTAATTTCAAGGGATGAATTAGAAGGTAAATAATCTAAATATATAGTATCATCCTTAAAAATAAAGTCTATTACATGGGAAATGGGATGAACTGTATCGAATGGGTAGACATAATTCACAAGAATACAATCAATTTTGAGTATATCAACCTAGCTGATGCAGTTGGCTAGAAGTGAAGATGATAAAGAAACTATGTTGACACTTAATAATGTTTAGTTAATACAATTATCTATAAAATATTAGACTATATTAGGTTGGCTGATGTTAAGTACAAAAAGCTAGGGGATAAAAAGGGGCCTATCCATGGACATGTTTTTCCTAAAAAATTAAGAAATCCCAACTTTTATAGATTATGTGAGATAGATAAACTCAAAATTTTAAGATGGTATAAGAACATGCCTTATAACATTTTGAGTCTAGTTTCCAAAACACTATTTTTCTTAAATGGTTAATTATAAGTAGGTCAAACATCCAAAATTTGAAGAGGAACTCCTAAATTTTATAGGAAAATATAGTATATTTTTGTCGTACAACCCATCATTTTTTAGCATCATTTAATATTGTTTGAAACCATTTGTTGAAAATTTTAGATTAGATCATCTAGTTTGTGACCTATATATTTTTTTAAAAAGAAACATTCTTTTAATAAAATTTTACAAGTAAATAGATCCTAAAATTGATAAAAATTGGATAGCCAGTCATGTAGCCACCCCTAACTACCTCAAAAAAATGAAAATTAATTATTTTGAATGCATGTAGAATTAGGCTTAGTTTGTGACCATATAAATTTATTTTCATTTGGATTAACAAAAAAAAAATATAAACTTATATATGCATGTATATTTGTGGCATGTCATGGCTTAAAAAAACCATAGCTAGAAATCAACAGAGATGGAAACATTAAAATAGTCCAAAAATAAAAAAATGTAAAATTAGATAGAATAGAGTGTGCTCATCATCATATTAATAATTTTTTGAATTATCCCATTGAAATTAATTTTTTTTTAGTGATGAAAGTTGAATTTTGTTAATTTATATCAAATATATTAGATCTGGTTGTGTGTCTATAGGTTCAAACCTTTGGCTCAAGAATCCAAGCCATTTTTGAGCCAATTGGCATGGTTTTTGAATTGAAACATACCATAACATGTACATGTAATAATGCATACACATTATAGTGAGTATGTGCTACATTAATATAACACAAAAAATAAAATTATTTATGTGTATGTGTTTATATTTATATATCTATCTATTTGCATTTATAATTTTTATATTTTTGTTTTAAAGTGGAGTGTGTCAGTATATACACTACCCAAAAAAGGTCATAATTGATATAGTGATATAATTTTGGTGAGATTATGATTCCAATCATAATTTTGACTATATAGAATATGATTTAGGGTTTTGTAGACATTATTTCAAAATCTATAACACTTCAATCTTACATGCTTGGTAAATACATATCATGGATGTACTTTTAGCTTATAGACCTTCTTATTTTTGAAAGGCTAATATACACTATCACTTTGTACCTATTGATTATCTCTTAGTTTTACCAATGTTATTATGATGACTAAGACCTTATATCATGATCATAATGTTATAAAAAATCACACCATCTATCTCTATAAGTTTTGGACATATGCCTATTTTCCAACTGCTTGGACCCTTACATCCTAATCAAACACCTACATCGATGCAAGTGTCCCTATCCAATGCAAGTGTCCAGTGACCTAAAGTCATCCAATTTGAAAATAAAACATTTTGTTATGGTTGACCTAAGTAATTTAATGTGAGATATTCTCTAAAGGGATTGAAATATATACAAGATCAATCCTTATTTATTATTCGCCTAGCAACTTCTTATCTACTCACAAGGAAACTTACAAAAAGCATTAAATTAAGCATTCAAGTAAGAAAAATTTACCTATTTTATCTTATTTCCATATCAATCATAAGGAAAACACATCTACATGTTTGAAATACTAAAAGAGCATTCTATGAGCCACATTTTCTAAGTTATAAGTCAAGTCATTGTTATACTTGCTTATCACACATTACATGATACACACACAAGCCAATACATAGGGGAGAGATACATAAATTTGAGGTCCTCTTTAAAGTATTAGATGTGTAGGAAACACTCATTGACATAGGGGTATTTTAGTTATCTTGACACTGTGTGACCACTAACTTATTCTTATCACATCCACTATGAAGATGAAGAACTAGGATTTTTCTATTTGATAAGGAGATACAATCCATGACCTAGATCTAATTGTACCAAAGTGAAGGTGATATATAACCTAGAAGCATCTAAGTGGTCAAATATAATTTCAATAGGTATTTTATACTAGACACTTAAAACTAAGTCAGATAGAAGCATCGACATAACTGTCATAGGTAAATGCAAGTGTCTGTAGCTATATAGGTATAATTTCTAGAATCAGGTAACTAATCTAGAATTTAGATCTAGTTTACTTTATTCTTATTCTAGATCTAGATTTGTATTATAATCAAAACCAATTACGTATCTTATTTTCATTATCATTTTAATATTTATTATAAATCTACTTTCTATTTTTAATATATCTCAGCATAATAAATTCAATATATGTTTATCTGAGTTTTCAAATTAATTGTCTTGCTTTAAAGATAGTTATCATCCTTATGCCCTAGACTATCTCAACCCCTTTAACCCTAGATTATCCAATATAAATTTTAGGTTTAAACATTTAATTAATCTAATATATGTGAATGTAATTTGTTATGATTCATATGGTTTTCATTTAGCTAGGATTTTAACTTACTATGATTAATTTTCAAATATAAAACTTTATCCTAGGGGTTTACCCTCCTCTTGTTGCCAAGATTCATGTTCATACACTTGAAAATTTCATCTTCCTTTATTGGTTCACTTCAACCTCAAAATGACTCAATATTAAACTTTATAATAAATATTTTATACTCAGGTTGGTGTAGTCATCTAAAATGTTACTTTAGTGCCAAGAGTGTTATTTAAGGCCGCCTATTCATAGTTTAGACCTAGACCTATTTTAGGGCCTATTTAGACACTTATATAAATTTTGTGTGGGTCACATACATCCACAGACATATCAAAATTATTTTCATACCCTTTCTTAGGAATTTAGGCCCCTAGTGCATCAAATTATGCCACTTGGACATTAGCACCATAATTAGACACTAACACCACAATGCTATTTTCCTAGTTGGATGCTACTGTCCTTTTCCCTCTTTTTATCTCTAATGGATACATTTTCAATCCTAAAAACACCTAGGGTCAACCTATACCTATATTAAACCCTGTATAATTACCCAATCCATATATATACATGAATTTTATACCTTTATTCACTAGATGAGAATTGGATCTAAATACACATAAATAAGCTCAAAATAAGTTATGCAAAATCAAGGTTATTAATCCCTATTCTACCCTACTTATGCATCTATTCATATATAGACTTATTATGCTTAGAATACACATATTTATAATCTCAAGCCTCATTCAAAGCACTCAAATTAACATTCGTACTAGCTTCACTTGCACTTAAACCAACACTTAGGTGGGGAGAACTACATCAAACTTGATCCCTCTTCAGAGTATTGGTATGTAGCCAACTCTCATCATAGTGGGGTGTTGAGGATGTTTATCTTACCCAATTAAAACCACACATTTATATCTTGTGTCAATAAAATTCCCTAATGACATAGATATATAAGGTTTGCATAAAAAATTAGCCAAAATAGATCACAAATAGTGAAGTAGGGTTTGTCCACATAGGAATAGGATTTATAGACTCAGACATAGGTGCTCCCAAAAGTATAATTTAGTTCTTGCACATAGAAAAATAATGCTAAAAGTGGACACTAGCACCATAATGCTACTATTCAATGTAGTTCCCTATTATCCAAGAGGGTTTCTAACACTTAGATCTTGTTCATGACACTCAAAATAACTCTTGTACCAGTTTTTAGCTTTTGAATCCTTCATCTCAGGTAGTTTCTAGCTAAGTATTCATTTGTGTCATTCATTGATATTATTAGAAATAAAATGTTAGATAAGTTATTTCATAAATTAGTGGATTTATTTATTACATATTTTATACCTTGATTTACTATACTCATACCCTTTAAGAACCTAGGGCTTAAACTCCATACCCCTAAAAAGTTAAATCATTTGGTGAACTTAGCTTAATTTGAACTTTGATTAAACCCTAGACTTATATGCTCTTAGGGTTTGTATCCTTTTTTTTAATTCTAAGATATTAATCCAAAAATATTATATTTGTTTCAATATTTCATTTTTGAAATCTTTCATATATTAAATTTCTTTAAAGGTTAAAAATATACAACTATTTGTTTTCCTACTTCCTAACCTATAAAGGAAGAATTCAACAAATAATTTGATGAAATCAATAAGAGACAATTTAAATATTTCATTTCCAAAAATTTAGATATGAAAGATGACCTTATCAATATTATACATGAAGAAATTCAAAAATCTAATAATTGTCAATCTTCTATTCCCCCAAATAACAACATTATTACACCTACTTTAGGAACAACTTAGCTTGTACAACAACCTATTTTAACTCAGTAACCTTCAATAGTGGCAACACATCCTATGGTTAGTTCCTCCTCTCTAGATGTATAATCCCTCATGCATGAGACACATGATCTATAGGATAAGGTGTTACTAGTCCATCACATGCCTCAGATTCTCATGTTCTTTTACATACACCTTTGGCACCACACATAACGGTAAATACTTTGGCTTCCAAATTTTTAGAACCTAAGATTACTCCGTATGATGGTAAGGGTGACCCAGATCACCATATATGAGCTTTCCACATAACATGTTTCTACACTATGTCCAATGATTATCTCCTTACTAAGTCATTCCCATGTAGTCTAAAGGACTATGCCTTACAATGTTTTTATGATCTCTAAAATTAGTCCATTATAGAATCAAACCCATTGACAAATATGTTCTTGGTAGACTTTTCAATCAACATCAATGATAAAGTTTCATATAATCAAGTGGCTCAACTTAAGCAAAAATCTAATGAGCCTATAGCATAATATATCTTATAATATAAAACTATAATAAAAAATATGACTAGCCCCATTACAGATAGAGAGCTCTAAGACATTCAAACAAAGTATACTACCAACATTATATGAGGTGATATTATTCAAGAAGTTTCCAACATCACAGATTTATGCCACATAGTGAAAGAAAGGGAAGTCAAGATTCTCTCTATGGAAAAATTAAAATACACAACTATATCACATTCAAATAATAAGAGTTTTAATAATCCTCCATACAAGGTGAAACCTAGTGAGAACAAGAATGATTCAAAAACAATAGTTAATGTAGCTTCAGATCTATCTCCTCACTTGGTTTTATTATATCCTCCTAGTATCTCTTGAAATGTAATGTCATATCTCTACCTCCCATCAAAGAGGTTGATACAACTAGGCCTCTTCTATAGAACTATGATTCTAATGCATTTTGTGACTATCATAGGGCACCCTGCCATACTACAACTAAATGCATTAGTTTGAGACATAAGATACATGATTTGATAAAGGTAAATATCATTGATGTGAGCACACCTATAGAGGTACCTAAAGTTTAACCAACAAAAACTAAGGCATTGAAAATATTTTTGAATCAAATTTTCAAAACATATAGCTAATGAAATAGGAGGCATTGTTGATGCCTAAAAGTGTATCATAGGTGGTTCTTAGTGTTTAAGAAACACTACTCATTTATAAATTTAGAGAATCAAATGCATGATTTTCAAGTTATGATAATCCTATTACCTTTGGTGGAATAGAGGTAGAACACGTGGAATGTTTCATAAATTTATATTAATTGGTGGTTGGAAGCCACTATGGTTTAATAGTTGATCTCTAATTTTGAAGATAGCCTATGTTATTTAAAGTGAATTATGCTTAAACTTAAGTCTAAATCTAAAGTAAGATGCTTATTCACAATGAATCTAATCTAAAGTGAATTGATAAAAAAAGGAGCAAAAATAAGGGTAAGGAAAAGAAGAGATATGTTGCTCGTATTTAATTCAAACCTTATGACAAAGCCCAAATTTCATTTGAATATCCACTTAACTAATGTATGACATGAAGTATCATAAGCTCAAATCCTACCACACATCATGTTAAAATATAAGGATAATATGAAATAATGCAAATAGGAACCAAATTCACTTTAAATATTCACCCTTGTAATCAAACAATATTAGCATAAATTTAAGAGACATGAAGAAAATGAAATGAACCTAAGCACTTTCAGCTAATCTAGCATTAACACAAATTATCAATTTTGCATTTAAATATGAACATATAGAATTCATAAAAACTATTTAAATCTGAAATGAGACTAGATAAATGAGAGAGAATCCATGATTATAATTCACACAAGTAAATGTGGACAAACTTTTCATAATTATTTGATTATATTAATTTTATTAGAAGTTACAAAATGGTTTTGGCTAAAAAATCCCCCTTTTCCAATTGATAATACTTATTTATATAAAAAATTCATGAAGTACGTCAGTTAATCATGTCAAGTGTTAAGAATAGATATCCTTTTACAACCATTCTAGAACCTTTTAGACACTCAAAAATGACTAACCCATAGGCAATGCACTTTACAAACTACACATGCCTTTACAATAACAATATTCTAATTTAAAAATTATACAAGCTTAATTACAAAAAAAATATTCCTAATTCAATTAACTTTGATATCCTATGGTTAATGTAGTATTTTTCCTTCCCTATAGGATCTTCATCCTATAATGTTGCTTGTTAATAAGTTGGAGGTTGACAATAGGTCTCATGAAGAGTTTTCTTTCTTGATCTTCTAGGCCCCTAAGATCCTTTTCATCTCTTTCCAATGCTTGCTTGATGCTTATGACATCTCCTAACTTCTCCTCGAATGATAAAATTACGCCCATGATCTTCTTGTTATCATCCCCTATCTTTCCTTGTCCTTGATTTCTTACTTCTTACATGAATTGAGTAGTTTTGTGCTTGAACTCCTCATCATTGATAATGCCCAATGGACTAAGTGTGTTGGTCTATTTGATCAAGCTATCCAAAATGTGAAACATATTATCTTATTGTTGTTTTAGATCCTTAGAAATATCATCCATTTATTTAGAGTAGTTTTTTGGGGCCTTGATTTTATCCACTAATATAGCCATAGCCATATTTAGGTGGGCTAGGATAACTATTTTGAATTCATGGATTTGATTCTTGGTAAAGTCTTTGATCAAATCTTTCACTTTATATATTTTAGCCTACCATTAGCCAACTTAGCTTGTAGCTATGGTACTTTGTTTATGTATTACATCTTTTCTAGCCCTGACTGACTTTAATGAATTGAACAAGTCATTCATGGTGTCCTCAAATTGTCTAAATCTATCCTCTGGGATTAACAAGATAACTATTCCATCTAGATTATTCTTCTATTGCAAGATGCATTTGATCATTGTTTTCAATTGCTTTGAATGAGCTTAAACCAATTTAAGAACATTTTATTCAAATGTTGGGCCTTCACCAAGATTTTTCCCTACCACTAGATTCAAACCAACAAAATAATCTACTTTTTGTAAAGTGAACTCCTCTCCACATACCATGGATTTCTTCTCTATTACTCTTTATAAACTGGTAGTTATTAGGTAAAACTTGACACCAAATGAAGATTGGGTTACCTTTAGAGTTAGGGTCTCCATCTGTGCTCTAATCAAAGCTCCTAGATCAACCATCCTTTTCTCCTCTTCCTTTTATAGAGCCAAGATCCTTGAGTTAACATCCTCATGCACTAGGATATTGATGGACTTCATCATTGCCCAAGGGTGTTGTGTATTATGTACTTTTTATAATTTACCATAAATGAACCATTCTAGAATGATTGAGACATGAATCAAATTTTCTTCACTAAAGAGGTTGACTTCACTAAATGTATGAGTGAAAGTCACCTTAGGCTTCTTGGTCTTCATTGGAACAATGACTAGCTCTACCTTTCTCTTGGTGGTATCTATAGGAACTAGATCCAACACTTGCTTCCCCTTTTATTCCTTTATTTCTTCCATATTTTCATCATCTAACTCATAGGATAGTGATAGAATTTTTAAAACATCTTCAATTATCTCACCAGGGTCTAATGTTACCATATGAACCTCCCCCACTAGTGATCATTGTTCCTCTACTTGGGATGAGTAAGATGCAATTTCATCAAGCCTTCTCTTTTCTAGCCTACATTCAACTTGTGTCTCTATTTAGGCACTCATTGATTGAGTTGGTGGAAGCCTAAAAGGTACACTACTTAGCAAATGAAACTTCTTGGCCCTAACTTCCATTTATCATCTCATCCCTTTTGCTCCCTCAACATCCTAGATTTTGGATTGATGTTATGTTTTTCCAATCTTCCTGTGACCTTAAAAAATGAAGATGATTTTGTATATATGGGGTCAAAAGGATCAGTTTAGTGCTCATAAGGCACATTAAACATCCCTTTTTCTTTCAAGTGTTCCTTAGCTTTTCCATAGGGATCCCATTGTCTGAGCTCATCAATTTATAGGTTGAAAGATGTCTTGTGTTTAGAGGTTACCTCAATATCTTCCCATAATGCAAACATAGTTCTACCAATGGTTATGGGGAGGGTGCGAAGCAATCATTTCATTTTAGTCTTGCAAAGACCATCTACTCCATTGCATATTTTATAAACCATTTCTTGCTCTACCAATTTGTTTGGTACATGGATAGATAGCTTGAGTGGGGTGCATTGTGTACCTTCAATCTTGATGATTGTAAAATTTGTCTATAGTCATATATCCCCCATGGCTTCAATAGTATTCTTTATTAAAGGGTTGACCCTCATCATTGGGGTCTCTATGATGGCCTCACTAAGGGCTAGGTAAACACAATCACATATAAATTAGATGTGGTCTCTATACTTAAAGATATACAATTTGGAGTAATATTATGAAATAGTTTATGTCCCATTAGGTGATGATTTCCTAAATTTAGGAATATTTATTATAGAAAGAAGGGCATCCAAAATGTATGACATCATGTAAAACTCAGCCCTAGTCTTCTTCTTGATTGTAGAAAACTTCTAATTAAAAGGGTGATGATTAGCTCACCTAGAGGAGGGGTGACCTATTTCTTAACCATGAATTAGACTAAGTAGACCCAGAGTTTATCTACATATGTAGTGATTAGATTACCACATAACTTATTCATCATTATCATGATAATTCTAATCCCTAGTCTGAATTAGCTAATGAGGAGTTGTTATTGAAATCTAAAAACACTTGATTCCGAAAATATAGCCATAGGGAAAAGATTCTCTTCAAATCATTGTCTTTAGAATAGTTGTTGATTATGGTTAGGTCTACTTGGGGTTTAGGAAATTTTTATTAGTTCTCAAAATCTATGTGAAAAATATAATAAATCTTCTTAAAACTATGCTCATGCATAATCATGTCCTTATCTATTTTACCATCCTTAAAAATGGGAGAAATGATATCAATATAGTGAAGTGCCTTAGGATTTACTACCTCATAATGTAGACCTATCATTTGGATGGTGACTATTTCATAGTAGAGTCTCCTTACAGAAACATTATTCTCCTCCTCTCTTGTAATGGCTAGTTATTCTTCAATGGTCTAGAAAATCTTAAGCCAAATATTGTCTCATGTGTTCAGGGCCATGGTGTTGAACTATGTATCCTTGAAAATGATCCCTTCTACATATAAAGTCAAATAAACATCTACATCCTCCCTAGAAATACCTTTTTGAGTTGCCATGGTTGTTAATTTTTCTAAATTGCTCACTAATGGTCTATACTTCAACTCTAGATTGAATTATTCTTGCATAGATGATAATTTAATTTTTTTTAGCTTGTTTATAATGATCACAGAGTCTAATTAGGGTTCTCATACTTGATATGGCTTTTTTGAAGGTTTTTATAGAGCTCTAATGGTGGTAATGAGTCCAAATTATATGAGCTTTATGACTTAGATTTTGTTTGGATCAAGTATTTACACCTTTACCTCATATTGGGTCTACAAAATCTTCAAATTTATCATGTCTATCTTAAGTGGAATCACCATGGCATCTCCATGGCATACCACTCATTAATATTTAAAATATGATTATTTGTCACTTTTGGACATGTGTCAATATTTTATTGGTTTCAGGCCTTTTGAAAATTTTGATTAACCTCATACCATTGGATCTATTTACATGGATTAATGTGGTCTATTGATCTCAATCTGAGAAATCAAATGCCATCGGCTGCTTTGTCATATTCCCCACATTTGTGACATTTATCAATTCCACATTTGTTTTGAGCTTCATTGAAATGTTAATGCTAATCTCGCACTGTTGATCTCAATTACATGGATCAATCATGCTCCATAAATCTTTATCCACTAGGTTATATCCTTTGCTCTACATAACTTTGATCAAAATATGTATGCTTAACCATGTACCATCAATTTTTGGAAGATGCTCAAGCTTTAATTTATGGCCCACAGTTGTTCCACTTGTCATCTCTACATTCATTCACAAGGCTTTTGACTTTTCAACCTTTATTTTGCACTATCAGAGCTTGTTTGGCTAGGTCAAAGTGCTCCATCGATCTTTGGAAGATAAACATATTTAATTTAGTCTTGGGAAATATAGATAACTTAGGTTAAATTTTTTAGACTATGGTTTTATTCATGTTTATAAACATAATAAAACCTTATGATAAAATATTCAGGCTAAGTTTTGTAAACATAATAAAGGGAACCACACAAAATAAAAGACATGGCATAAATATTTAGCCTAAGGTTTTCATTGTATTATCAAATGCAATTAAAAATTTAGGGAAAGGCTTTAGACTAAGTCTAGGATATAACAAAGGGGACCTTGTGATTAGTTAGACTATGTGGAATATAGGCTAAGGGGCCTTGGGACATGAAGGACCAATTATAAATTTTTAGACTAAGGTTTAGTTGTGCTGATAAACATGACCAAACCTTAGTATAAGAATTAAACTAAGTTTATGATATAACTAACTGCTCCCATATGTAAATTTGAATTCAATTTAAAAGGCCTTGAGATAGGGCAATTAGAATAATGGTTTCAAGAAGCTTAAACATAGATTCAATTTGATTTTCAATAGACTAGAGGCTAGTAAAAGACCAAATTAACATTAAATCATGAAACCCAAACATTATCCATTCCAAATGGACTCCATTAACCCTACAACCTGAAACATAAAGATTCAATGTTATAAAATTTAAATAAGATCAAACCAGAGTCATGAACACATATGATAACCAAACTAGGTGTGAATGATCTTCAAATAAAGACAATATACACACATGCTAATGGTAATTTGATCAAGTGAATTTTCAATTTTAATGTAAAAATTTGCACAATTTAAAACAAGGGTCCCCATTTTTCAAAAATGTGGGTATGTTGACCTCAACAAATGGTGACTTCTAGGGGAACATAGAAATATGTTAGAATTCAAACACTATGTTTTAGACTAGTAATTAGGTTAATTGTTCCACTTGATCATGCATACTTATTAAGATTAATTCATGGTTGAAATAAGTCTTGCACATGCATAATTAAGACCAAACATAAAAACTCAATCATGTTATGTGTGTGTTTTGATTCCACTTACTATTTATCATGGGATTTAGGGAACAACTTCTAGATTTCAAGTTTTTAACCATTAACATTAACTTATAACATGTTTAAATATTCATTAAGAATCATGTTTTATCTTAGGGAAGGCTTGGACCTTGTTTTACTACTAGATAGGCATCCATAACCCCAATAAAGATACCTTTGGCTCCACTTAAGGCCTTTCTCCACTTCCATCTAGGAATCCATAGCCCTAGTAGTCTTTGAATTTTGTAATAAGCTCTAATTTTTGTATTTTTCAAATCATTTTTGAATTTCTAGTAAGGGTTGGTAACTAAGTTAGCCAAGTTTTAAGATTTGGTCAAATGTCTGATCTTCATACAATCATCCTTGGTTGTAAACTTTGTCCCAAGCAATAATATTTATTAGGTGTAAATATGACTGTGTTATAATAGTTCAAGCTTTCATCCTACATATACAATCCTTCTTTAAACTAGGTCTAGATTAGAACAAGGCTTAAAATATCAAGGAATGATTAACCCACCTATTAGTATTTATTATTTTATTAAAATTATAATATTAATCTCATATTTAAATAATTCATGATCAACCAATGTTGAGGAGTCATACTTGCATTTCTAAACTATGGAGTTCCTTTTGAGCACCTACATGAATTTTGAACTGAGGCCTACCTTGAAAAATACTTATTAAAATTAAGAAATAAAGTAGGGAAAGAAAACACACCAAAATGAAAGCACACCAATAGAAATTAAAATAAACAAGCAAATAAATATATACACACACTATGTACAAATAAGGCATGAGAAGGAAATGAAAACAAAGAAACTAATCTAAAGCCTATCAAAATTAACTCTAACTAGTCTTATAATTCACTCCATGAAGACTTCTAGTGGGATAATAAAAAAATAATTCTTGAAGTAGTGCCCATTAGTTGGAAATGTAAAATTTTCTCCTTGTAAGTCTTTTAGTTTGAAGGTGTTATCTCCTAGGGTTTTAGCAATTTGGTATGGACCAATCCATAAAGGTGTGAACTTCCCATACTTTCCTTTTAGTTTTGAGGATTTATCCTAAAGAAGAACCAAGTATCCTTGTCTAAACACCTTTATCTTTGAAAGTTTGTCAAACCACCTCTTGATTGTGGTTTGATGTCTGCTGAAACTAGAAAAATCTTCCTCTCTTGCATCTTCCATCTATATGATGTCAAGTATCCTTGAACTTGAAAATTATTGATCCTTCTCCAAGTACTCTTGCATGAACTTGTATGTTGGTAGCTTGAGCATGATGAGAAATATAGGTTCTTTATCATATACTATTAGGAGTGGTGATGCTTTAAGAACTTTCTTAACTCTTGTTCTATCTTCCCAAAGGGCATACTTGAGCAACTTGTGCCATGTGCTTTATTTATTAGTTGTAGGCTTTTTTATTTCCTTCATCTAGTTATTATTTTTTGATTTAGAAACTCCATTGCCTTGAGGGTAATGGTTTGATGAGAACTTGAGTGTAATGTTGTTGTCATATGCATATTCAGTCATCTCAATGGATATAAAAGTAGATCTATTATCATAGACAAGAGACACTGGTATGCCAAACCTTGTGCATATATTTTCTTCCAAGAATTTGATCATATCTTCAATCATGCATTACTTGGTTGTCACTACTTCAGTCCATCTTGTGCATTAGTTAGTAGTAGTTAGAAAATACTTGTGACCATCTAAGGAATTGAGGTTGATGACCCCCATAAAGTCTAGTCCCCATTGAGCAAAGGGCTTATAAATAATCACTAGCTTTAATGGCATGACAGTTTTGGGATCTTTAATGTTGAAGATCTAATATGAATGACACTCTCTCACATGCTTGTGAGTATCCTTGAAGATAGTAGGCTAGTAATAACTAGCTCTAAGGATCTTGTGGGATATAGTCTTTTTAGATGGATGTCCTTTTCTCAGCTTCTCATGAAAAGTGCTTAAGACGTCAACTACTTCTTCCTTAGAAACACATCTTAGGTAAATGCCTTAAAAGTTCTTTCTATATAGTACCCCATCTTTCATCAAGAAATGGGATGATTTGAGCCTTTAGGATATCTTTTGCTCTCTACTTGATCCTAAAGGACAATAAACATTGATTAGAAAATGGACAATAGGATCATACCAATTATTAGGTTGAAAAATTTGTTGCTTTACCTACATAACACTCAGTTTAGGATTAATGTTAGCAATTAAATGAATTAAACCTTGACATCTTACCAACTTTGTAGTCTTCATTTTAAGATCATACTCTTGAAGTAAAGATATACACTTACCTCTTCTCTCTCCAAGTTCACATTGGCTTAACATTAGCTTAGTGGTACAGTTTGATAACATTGCATGCACTTTATTCCTAAGAATATAGTGTCCAAACTTCTTTACTGCCTTGACTAAAATAGATGTTTGTTTTTCAATCAAATAATAATTAAAATCTAATTTTTTAAGGTTAGTGCTCATAAATGCAATGGGGTGATCACATTTATCTATCTTCTAAGTTATAATAATAACTATTGTGTGATTAGAGGCAAAGGAATAAAAAATAAAAGTCTTCAGTAAAGTCTAGATCTATCAGGACTAGAGCTTGTCTAATTTCTTCTTTGATGTCTTTGAAATCTTCCTTGGTCTCCACATTCCATGTGATCTTGACATATTTATTTAGCATGTCATTCAATGAATTTATAATTTTTGTAAAACTATAAATGAACTTTCTCGCAAATTTGATTTTTCCAAAGAAATATTTTAGTTCCTTCCTAATATCAGGGGGTTCCATTTTTTATATTGCATTTATTCTATTAAGATCTAGAGAGAGCCCCTCCTTGGTTATGACATGTCCTAATAACTTTTATTCAGTTATACAAAAAATACTTTTCTTAGGATTGAGGGAGATTCCATATCTTTTACACCTTTTGAGTACCTATTGAGTGCATGATGTGGTATTCCCTAATTTTTGAAAATATAGTCAAGTCATCCATGTAAATGATAATACACTTACCTATCATCCCATAGAAATCATGGTCCATTACTATTTGAAAGGTTACACCTATATTGATTAATTGAAAGTTCATTATTTTGTAGACAAAAGCACCCCACTTAGTAGTAAATGTAGTCTTCATCCTATCTTCTTTGTTCACTAACACCTGATTATACCTTATAAATCCATCAAGAAATGATATCATAGCAGAATCATAGATAATTTGGATTACTTAATCAAGAGGAGGTAAGGGGTAATTATCCTTTTTAGATGCTCTATTCAAATTTCTAAAGTCAATGTACAATCTAATTTCACCATTTTTCTTTCTAATTAGCACCAAGTTGGCTACCCAAGTAGAGTGTCTGATGGGAAACACTATCTTAGCATCTAGTAACTTTTTGACCTCTTTATATATCGAGGGTTCTAGGATAAGATTTACTGGCCTTTGCTTTTATCTAAATGGCTTACATGATTATTTCAATGGTATGGTGTGGGTTATAACTCTAGGATCAAATATCTTTAAGTCATCATAAGACCATGCTATTAAATATTTATACTTGGTTAATAGATCTTTGGCTCTCTTAGTTTCAATGCTTGTGTAGGCTGTACCGATGTTCACTAGCCAAGGTTGACCTTGGGAACCTAAGTCAATTACATTTTAGTCCTTCCCATCTACTTTGGGATTCTTGATAGTCTCAGCTAGTTTGTCATAATCAAACAACCTTTATAGGGAAATCATTCCTTTGGGGATTTTGTTATCATTCAGTTGAATGACCTTGTCATTAATCTTACCTTCAACTTTCTCATCATCAAGGGTTTTTTAATTGACCTGATCAATGATGTGAGACTCAAATACCCCTAATATGGTCATGAAATATATGATCTAGTAATCATCACTGAATATTTATAGATGGTTAACATTATCTAGAACTGAGGGACATGGGGTCAAGTCAATGGTAAGGCTTTATAACTTGGAACTTTGATTGGGCATAAGGTTGGATATAGATGAAGCAAGTTCATCAACAACCTTATTTTATTTCCTAAGAATTGACATGATGTTAAAAGCATCAAAACATTTAATTAAGTCCCATACTCTAAACTTATACTTCTTAAGATATGATAATTTGCATTGATATTTACTTTTGACCTAGTTAACTACTAGTTTATAATTGCCAAAAACTAATAGTTGCTTGACCTTATGTTTGATTGTAAATTCTAATCCAAGAATAAGTGTTTCATACTCTGTAATATTTTTAGTGCATGGGAATTGGATTTTTTAAGAGGCATTATATTCCTTCCCAATGGGATTGATTAACACCACCCCTACTCTAGAACTTGATTTACATCTAGCACCATCAACATATAACTTCCATAATACTAGCATAGCATGAGAATTTTTAGAGTCACATACCCTTTGGGGTGTCAAGAGAGTAGACACCCAAATTTGAGTTAACCATGTTGACCCTCTCATTGGTTGTATTTTATTCAATGATCATATGCTTTATCTTGGGCTCCTTCTCTATCCTAATCTGATTAGAAACTCCCTTCTAGGGTAACCACATGCATGAACACTCAATTAACAAGTTAACATTTAAGGCTCTTGTCCAATCTCTACTCTACAACATTCCATAAGAATTAGGGATGTCTACCACTTGGATGTCAATGAATTGTTAGATCCTTGGTTCATAAGCAATCTACATGTGAACATTCAACAATTCACCAATTAATTTGACTCTTGATTTATCTAATTGAGTTACAACTCTATTAGATTTAATTGAAGTCAAACCAAGTTGTTCAAAAATATCTTTAGGCATAATATTTTTAGATGCAACAGAGTCTAACAAGCAATTATGTAAATTCTTCCCAAAGATTCTAACTATAATCAAGAAAGGTGGAACATCTTCCTACTTTTGTGTATTGTAACGTCAGAATGTGAAACCTTTTGTGGTTTACTAGGATTTTTAGATAAATATTCAAAAATAAATCCCTTTATTATGTAATCTAAGTCAATTCATGTAAATTAATGTTAGATTTGATCATTTTCATGTCCTCTACTATATTATATCCAATCGTATTAGAAGAATTGGATGTATCAGCATTGGGTTTAGACGTGCTTACCTTAAGAGGATCTAGATTATTGTCTGATGTAGTATCAGGAGGAGTGTAAAATTTATTTGGTGGCTTTGAGGTAGTCAAGGGTTGTTTCTACTCCTTATTCCTTAGAGGATAAGTCTTCTTTAGATATTGCTAAAAACCATGAATCTCTTGAGGGATATCCTTAGGCTCATTCTCTTCTTGAAATGGGAACTCAAATGTCTCCACCATGAGATTTGAATCAAAGGATTTAGATGTCCTTGAAGATCTTGAAGTAACTACACCATTTTATTTATTAGGGATTACTTAAAAATTATTTAAATCATTTTTAAAAGCTTCAAAAGCATTTAAAATTTCTAGAGAATCTAATTCACCATGCTTTGAAGTATAATGCTCTCTACAATAATCAAGCAAAGCTACATCACTAAGATTTATATCAGGGACATTATTATTAGCAGATGACTCATTAGTTTGGCTAATGTTGTTATTTTGAAACTTATTTGAAGGCCTATTAAACCTTTGGAAAGATAAGTTATTGTTGGAATTTTCCCTAGCATTACCAACTTGCTTTTACAGTTGAAGGAAATTAGTGCTTAACTTTTGAACCATCTTTCTCACTCTTTGGAGCCTCTAAATTATGTGCTTGGGTATTAATACTAGCTTTAGGCACCATATGTCTTTGGTCTTGTAATGAGATCCATTTGTAGTATTGTTCAAGAATACTAGATTTTGGCTAGGATGAGAATGATTAAAAGGAAATTGGTTCAAACCTGGAAGCTAATTTAAGGCAAACATATTTTGATTGGCATTGGGAATGACATTTAGAATAGGAAAATTTAGATTAACGTTAGGAATATTTTATACCATTTGGACTTGGGGTTACATTTGATCATTAATGGTCATAACTTTAGCATGAGCTAGGGATAGTGTATTAATGACCTAAACAAATCTTTTGAGAAACACATAAGTCATGGGATCTAAGGCATGCTTATAAATATATAAGGCTAAATCCTCATTAGGTCTGTAAGGGGATATGGTTATACTAAACATCTTTTGAAATCTAGCATTGAAGGCTCTTATGGGCTCATTTGAGTGTCTTTTAACTATGGTGAACTACTAGTAAAAGATATAAGGACTAATGATTTTACCAAATTGACCAACAAATATCTTTTTAAAATCATTCCAGTTGGTAATATAGTCCTTAGGGAGGTTGAGAAACCAATCATATGCAACATATTTAAAAGTAAATGGAAACTATATACATGTTACATCTTTATGAATAATATTCAATAGTCTTAAAGTAAATTTGAAACTTTTAATGTGCTCTTCAGTAGTTACAAAACCATTAGGACTAAATGCAAGAAAATATTTTTCAAGATTATGAGGAAGGTTATGTACCACACCTTGCACATTGATTGAAGAACCACCTAGCCAAGACATACCTTGATAATGATTAAACATGGGAACACCTTGAACTGGTGAAGTTAGTTGAGACTTTTAAAGTCTACGCTTACCTTTGTCTCACCTATCTCTCCTATGAACTTCTAATGAAAGAAGGGGAACCCTTGTCTTTGAATGTGACCTGATACTTATCTTTTGTAATTCTAGCTTAAGAGCTTTAAACATTGTTTGAAATATGATGTGTAAATCTTACCTTTGTAAAGAATAATGATCAGACTTACACATTAAGTAAATTTTACAAAAATTTGTATAAATAATGACAAAGGACATTGATCTTTAAATGGATTAGCTCAAAGACATGTTCAAATATGTAAGTATGAAGTATCTTTACACATTTAAAGATTAGATAAACTAAAATTTTCAAAGATCCAATCAATATTTTAATAAAATTGCTATTACTAACCTCAAATGCTTTGGATTTACAAAGCTTAAGCTATCTTTACCACAATTACTCATATATCTTCAAAGAATATCAATATTTGTCTAAATAAGCACAAATGCTGGTTTGAAACCATCAAAATCAATGATCTTTACATAACTATGCTAAAATAAATATGAATATGCAAAGACTACATCAATCTTTGAATAAAATTCACCAAAATTAGAAAAGATGTTGTAAATCTTCAAATATTTAACTAGCCCTCCTTTTAGCACCAACAAAACACATTCCCTATGATGTCTGAAAGAGTATCATAGGTGTTTCTTAGTGTTTAAGAAACACTAATCATTTATGAATTCATAAAATCTAATGCATGTGTTGAAGGTTGTGATAATCTTTTTATCTTTGGTAGAATAGAGGCAGAACAAGTGGACTATTTCATAAATTTATATTAATTGGTGGTTGGGAGCGAACGTGGCTTAATAGTTGATCTTTTATTTCAAAAATAACCTATTCTATTTAAGGTGAATTATGCTTAAACCTAAGTCTAAAGCTAAACTAAGATGAGTATTCACAATGAAGCTAGTCTAAGGTGAATTTATAAAAAAGGAGCAAAAGGAAGGGTAAGGTAGAGAAGAGATATGTTTCTAGTATTTAATTCAAACCTTATGACAAACCCTAAATTTCATTTAAATATGTACTTAACCAATGTATGACATGAAGTAGCATAAACTTAAATCTTACCACACATTAGGCAAATATCTAAGGATAATATGAAATAATATAAATAGGAATAAAATTCACTTTAAATATTCACCCCTATAAGCAAACAACATTATCACATATGCAAGAGAAGTGAAGAAAATGAAATGAACATAAGCACTTTCAACTAATCTATCATTAGCACAAATTAACAACTCTAAATTTAAAGATGCACATCCAAAATTCATAAGAATTATTCAAATCTGAAATGAGACTAGCCAAATGAGAGAGAAGCCATGATTATAATTCACACAAGCAAATGTGGAAAAACTTTGCATACCTCCTTGATTATATTAATTTGTTCAGAAGTTACAAATGGTTTTGGCTCAAAAACTCCCCCCTTTTATAACTAACAATACCTCATTATATAGACATCTCATGAGGTACATCAGTTAATCATGTCAAGTGATAAGGACAACTATCCTTTTACAACCATTATAGAACCTTTTAAACATTCCAAAATGACTAACCCATAGGCAATGCACTTTATGAATTATACAGCCTTTACAAAAAGAATTTTCCATTTTAAATACTATAGAAGCTTAATTACAAAAAAAATATTCTTAATTCAATTAACTTTGAGATCTTATGGCTGATGCAATCTTTTACCTTCCCTGTAGGATCTTCATCCTATAATGTTTCTCATTAATAAGTTATAAGTTAACAATAAGTCTCATGAAGAGTTCTCTTTCTTGATCCTCTAGGCCCTTGAGATCAACTTTAGCTTTTTTCAATGCTTGCTTGATGTTTCTGACATCTCCTAACTTCTCCTCAAATGAAAAAAGTAAGCCCATGATCTTATTGTTATTAGCCCATGTCTTTCCTTATCCTTGATTTCTTACTTCTTGCATGAATTGAGTAGTTATGTGCCTGAAATCCTCATCAGTGATAATGCCCAATAGCCTAAGTGTGGTGGGCTCTTTGATCAGGTTATCTAATATGTGAAACATATTATCTTATTATTGTTTGAGATCATTATCAATGTCCTCCATTTGTTTGGACTAGTTGCTTAGGACCTTGATTTTATCCTCTAATATAGTCATAGCCATATTCAAGTGGGCTAGGCTAACTATTCTGAATTTAGGATTTGATTTTTGGTGAAGGCTTTGATCAAATATTTCACTTGATAGCTTGTAGACTACCATTGGACAACTTGGCCTATAGCCATAGTGATTTTTTTATTTCCTTCATCTTGTCTAACCCTAACTAACTTTAAGGAAATGAACAAGTCATTCATAGTGTCCTCAAATTGCCCAAACCTATATTCTAGGATTGATAAGATAGATATTCCTTTTAGATTCTTTTTCTATTACAAGATGCCTTTGATCATTATTTGAAATTACTCTGACTAAGCTTGAGCCAATTCAAGAACATTTTCTTCAAATGTCAAGTCTTTACCAAGATTTTGCCCTACCACTGGAGTAAAACCAAAAAAAGGTTCTACTTTTTGGAAAGTGAACTCCTCTATACCAACCATGGCCTTCTTTAATATTAATCTCTATAAATTGATATTTGTTATGTCAAACTTGACACCAACTAAATATTGTGTTACCTTTAGATCTTGGGTCTTCATTTGTGCTCCACTTAAAGCTCCTATATCAGCCATCCTTTTATCCTCTTCATTTTGTAGAGCTAGGATCCATAGATTGACCTCATCATGCTCTAGGATATTGATGGCCTTCATCATTGCCCAAGGGTATTATGTAATAGGTACTTTCTATAATTTACCATAGATGAACCATTTTGGAATGATTGGGACATGAATCAAATTTTCTTCACTAAAGAGGTTGACTTCACTCAAAGGATGAGATAAAGTCACCTTAGTATTCTTAGTATTCACTAAAACAATGGCCAACTCTACCTTTCTCTTGTTAGTATCTATAGGAAATAGATCAAACACTTGCTTCCCCTTTTCTTCCTTTATTTCTTCCATCTCTTCATCATTTGACTCATAGGTTAGTGATATATTTTTTAAAGAAAATTTAATTTTCTCATTAGGGTCTAATGATACCATATAAACATCCCCCATTAATGATCTTTGTTCCTTTACTTGGGCTGAGGAAGATGTAATTTCATTAGGCCTTCTCTATTCTAGCCTATGTTAAACTTGTGTCTTTGTTTGGGCACTAACTAATTAAACTGGTAGAGGTGTAGAAGGTGCATTTATTAGTAAATGATACTATCTTGGCCCTAAATGTGATTTATCATCTCCTCCCTTTTACTCCCTCAACATCCTAGATTCTAGATTTATGCTATGTTTTTTCAATCTTCCTATGACCTTAGAGAATGAATATGTTTTTTTGTCTGTATTGGGTTAAAAGGACCAAGTTGGTTCTCATAAGGTACATTCAACATCCCTTGTGATTTCAAGTGATCCTTAACTCTTCCATAGGGATCCCACTACCTGAGCTCATCAATTTTTGGGTTGAAATATGTCTTATGTTTGGTGGCTACTTCAATATTGTCCCATAATGCAAACATATTTATATCAATGTTTATGGGGAGGGTGTGAAGCAATTATTTCCTTTTGGTCTTGCAAAGACCATCTATTCCATTACATATTTGATAAGCCACTTCTTGCTCTACTAGTTTGATTGGTACATGGATAGGTATACTGAGTAGGGTGCATTATGTATACACATAATATTTTCAACTTTTATCAAATGCTAATGCTTTATATCTTACAAGAACCCATCAAGATAGGAAAGGAGTGGGTAGACCTTTGGTGTTTTAAAGGATTGTTGTCCTTTATTGACACATTATTACCAATCCAACCATCTCTTAAAACCATTCCATAAGATATTACTCCTACCTTGCACACTCCTCTAATATTTTTCATATTTCTATCCTCCTTTTCTTGCCTTAATTCCCTTTTGGATAGTCAAATGTACTAGGTTGATTAGGTTAACCTTGTAATGTCTAGGGTTTTTTTTCAATTTTTGGGTTTGTTAGCCTTTCGATTGACCTAGCTCAGACCTAGTGAATTGTCCCCAAAAACATATGGGGTTGACTGGGTTGAACCTATATAAATGACATTTCTAGGAGGATTTAGGGCTAGATCTGCCTATAAATACAAGATCATTTCATTATTATTTTAACATGCAATCAAGATTTATTATTTGCTCACACTTCTTTACATATATTCTCTTCCACCATTCTACTTGAGGAGTCTTATCTTAGGGTTTCTAATTAAAGAATCTAGTCTTATGGATAAATCTTGGATGCTTTGGCCTTTCTTAGTTGTCTTTACAAATAACAACCTTTTACAAAGCCCCATTAGCCAAAGGGAGAGATTGAGTCTTGACAGGTTCACATTCAAGTAAGTATATTATAACTTGGTTCTCCTCTCTTTAGTAAACAAAAGTAACATAATTATTGGCCCAAATAATATTACTCTTCATATTCCATGTATTAGAGTCTTACTCATACTTAGCTTAATTGAAATTCTCTTATACATTTTTTGATTTCTTTTAACCCCTCATGTTGTGCCACAAGCTTTGGTGTGCACTAGATTAGATTTACTTTCTTGTTTATTAGAATAGATTGAATATTAAAACTATGACTCTTTTAGGGTTGTTGCATGATTGTGTTAGAATGTAGGCTTTGGAACACTTCCTAGCATGGTGTATTGTGAAAAGTGATCCCCTAATCAGGTATAGTAGATACCCATATTGGTCATGCCCCTTCTTAACAAATGTATCTCCAATCAGAAGTGTAGGTATGCTCTATCTTCTTTGAGCCAAGATTAATTTATAAACATGATGCATTTTTGATTGCATACAATCTAGTGAACCCGATGTGAACTAACCCTTATGGGATTTTTTCATCTTATTTCATTCTTTCATCATTATTTTATCATATATTTGCCATACTAGATTGACTCTATCGACCTAGTATCTAAATTATGTACACAAGCTCTCAGGTATAGGCTATTGGATTGATCATGTTAGACTAGTATAGGTTTTTAGGTACAAGTTAGTGGATTGATCCTATTAACCCAATACAATTTTTTAGATTTAAAAACATCTAGTATAGACTACTAGGTCATCCTATTTGAACTTGTACATTTAAAAACATCTAATCTAGACTACTAGGTTGACTTAGTCAGCCTTGTCTATTTTTAGGCATCTATTTCAACATACTAGGTCAACCCAGTCAACCCTATACATTTTAGGCACTCAACATTAAGTTTATGTAAAGCTTGATTGAACCAATCAACCTAGTTAGTAGAATTTGTAAGCATAAATCAAGGTTCTTGAATAATAATCTTCATTCTCTACATCTCTGATCTACCAAGGTTCCTTTTAATCTCTTTATCTCTTTCTTTACAGTCTTTAAAACTGCTCTTACATAGTCAACTAGATTGATCCTATTGACTTAGTTCTATGTTCTATGTGCTATCTGGATAATTGGGTTGACTTTATCAACCCTATTCATTTTTAGACCTTGTTTCCATACTACAGGTTTGACTTTTTTGACCCTATTCTATATTTTATGTATACATTATTGATCATATCAACATTATAACTTGTTTCAAAGCTAGAATTAGACTTATATGTTAATAATTAATTCACACTTTCTTTTCTTATTATTTACATTATTAGAATAGATCACATAGTTTAATTAGGTGATTTTTCAATTAATCATTTAGTTTCACTATTTTATATCTTATGCACATATGGCCAAATCATAAAATCTATATAATTTTGAACATTTATCTACCCAAGGCCAACCTACTTGGATTTCATCACCAAGGAGGAAGCTGACTTGATACTCTGACCAAATATAAAATGTGGTTAATGGTATATTATATCTAAGCATGTGCACCTTTATCATTATGGTGTGTGAAGTGAGGGGGTATACCTCAATACCAAGCCTATATCATTTCCACTACAGTTTGTTTTAGCCTAAACTACCTAAAACCATCCTTAGATTGCCATTCTAGTTCCTTATTTATAGCCAATTTCCCATCACATTTAAAATCATATCTTAATAATATAATAAAAAATTAGGTTGACCAATTAGTTATCTCTTTACTTTCCAAGTTTATTACTTTCTCTTTGCTCAATTGTATTTTGTATTGAAAAAACTTGTATTAGCTAGTGTTGGTGTAAGGTTTTGTGTTGTGTGCTTCAATTGAATTGGCCAAAGTTAATACAATTGATTTTTTTTCCTTTCTATCATAATAAATCTTGTTTTAGTTCACAACCTTTTATAAGCCTCTTAACTTTCCTTAGCTATTGTACTAGTTCGACCTAGTCGATCCTGTATCTTTTTGAGCCCTTGTTCACTATACTAGATCAACCCAGTCAACCTTATATTAATTTTAGACTCTACTTTTTAATTTTATATCCTCTATTCATTTTAATATATTTACCCAATTGACCTTGTATAATTTTTATACCCTATTTTTGTGTTAGGTCAAGCCAAATCGACCTTGTATTACTTTTTACCTTCCCCGTTTTTTAATCTAGTTCCCTATTTCTCATTCTTTGCATTCTATTCATCTCTCTTAAGTCACAATGAAGTCTCCTATCATAATATTCTTTGATATCTTGAATCCATTTAGATACTATATGGGATGTTCATTTCTCCCTCTCTTTTTCTTCCAAGAGCACCATCACTTTTGGGGCACCTCTTCTCCTTCTTCATCTATGAACTACAATATGGTGAAAATAACACCTCAAGATAAAGTTTATGGATATAATACTTTATATACTTAAAAAGAAACTTATCATATTCAAAATATTCAAACTAATGTGGGAGCAATTTATACATGTTTACTTAACCATCTGACTAGTAATATTTCTAGTAATCTTCCCTCTAACACCAATTTGGGGAGAACTTCTACCAAAACCAACCCACCTCCTAATTCAAATCAAAATTTAGCCCAAGTTATACAATAAATGAACATAATGAAAAATTCTAACACTAACCAAATGATTCAACTTCAACAATATTTAATCAATGTGGCTAATCAACCTCTAACTATGCATCCTCAAACTAATTCCAATTTCATTCCCCCACCTCTTTGGGATGCCTTAGGTAATCCCATAATGAATAAAAAGATGCTTCAAACCATTAAAAATGAGCCTTTAACCCCCTTCATTGTATCCATTGATATTGGTAACATATCTCCAACTATCAAATATGATGGGACTAAAGACCCTACCTCATTTCTCAAAGCCTTTGGTAATAAAAAGAGTAGATCCAAACTAATACCTTCACCACAACTAAAATATTAGTGAAAGAATTCACTAGTGATGTATTAGAATGGTATAATCAACTTCTCCAACATTATATTTGGTAACTTGAATATTTGGTTAATCCTCTAATTAAAGAGTTTCAACAAAATGATCTTCCTAAAAATTCTCTTAGCCACTTCATCAATGCTAAGAAATCTCCCACTGAATTAACTCATGACTTTATCAAAATATGGAAATATTTATCTCATAAATTAAACCATAATATGACTGATGATAAATTATTCTAACTATTTATCACTGCTTTAACTCCCACTCTCAAATACAAGGTTTGAACCTTTGCTCCCTAAATGCTTAATGAAGCTCTTAATCAAGATAATTGTCAAGAATTTCTCATGAAGAAATCCAAACCTAATCTTGAAATTATTTAAAGGATATTTCCAAACATCTAATGATATCACTAGTAATACTCTGTAAACCAAAGAATGAGTTTCCAAAACTGATGTTCCTTCACCCTCTCATACACCTCTTTTAGTTCAGCAAATGAAATAATTTTTACCACCCTCCAAACCTTGCATCTATCCCAATTCTCCTCCTAAGTGCTATGACCCTAATCTATTTTTTTGGTTTCATGTCGACATTAAGAATTCTCATGAATCTTGTAGAGGGATCACTAAATTTGATGACTCTTTTTTGCTTGATGATTCATTTAATCATGAAGCTATGATCAATCTTCGTCATCAAGAATGCACTTCTACTTTTAAAAAATAACAAAATTCTAAAGCTTCTACTTCAAATAACCAAAATTTTTATTGAAATAATAAACCAAATACCAAGAATGTTTGTGCCATTAATGCTGATTATGACCAATATCTCAATAATTCTCAATATGTCAATACAACTATGGTCAATTACCATTGTAAACTAGCTCATAAAGATCCCATTATAAAACCTAAAAATCCATCTTTAGAGGAATAAATTCTTAAAGATAATACCACTACTAATGTTTCTTCAAAATCCCAAGAGCAACTGTCTCCTCCTTCTAATCCTCCAACTACATCTATTCCTCCAAAATCTAATTTACCTCCTAACATCATGCTGGTTCTTCTAAATATCATTGTAACTTTCTTGAAGAACTCAACTCTATGCCTTATAATATTCCACTTATGGAGTTGGTTCATACTTCTCCATATCGTCATGAGTTCCTTATGTAACCAATCCAAGAAATTGAAGATCCATCTTCCACAGATGAAGAAACACCTTCTATTAAATCTCAACCTACCAATGTAAATACCATTGAAATTATGTGTCCTTCCAAACCCTATATTGAATTCCTTGAATAGGACATGTTCAATGATGAAATTCTCTTTTGTGTTGATGATCCACCACTTTCAACAAAGTAGCCATTAATACCACTCTTATCCATAAAGTTCTAGTTGATGAAGGTTTTGGTATTAATGTAACATATTTATGGCTCATCTAATAACTTGCTTATAATAATAAGGATCATCTCAAGCAAACTCATCTTACTTATTTTGGTTTTAATAAGACTAATCAAAATACACTTGGATATATTTGGATTCCATTAACCATTGGGTCTAAGACTTTTTGAACCAAGATTATGGTCATTGATTTTCCTTTATCTTATAACATACTCCTTGGTCATCCATGGACTCATCGAATGAGGGTCATTACTTATTCTGGTAGTCAATGTATTCAATTATTGCATAATGGAAAATGGTATAATCATGAAGCTAATCCCAACCCATAGAGAATTCATCTTCCCAATCCTAAATCACAATATCATATTCCTACCATTCCTAAAATCAATAGTGCTCCTTTACTTGAGTTCATCAACATGAATCTTAATTTAAAATTTATTCTTGTGGATTTTGATGATGATGAGCCCAATTATTTACAACATACTTACAATAATACTAAGTTACCTCCCTACATTTTTCAATGGCTTCCTCCTTCTCTATTACCTAGAGACTGTACTATCCCTCTTATTGATGAGATTACTGATTTTCCCCTTCATACAATACTTAGAATCCTTCTTTACCTAAGGATGATTTCACTTAAAATTATTTTGGAGTGTCCAAATTATTTCATGATCCTCTCATCATGTCTCTTCATACATTCAGTAATATCAAGATTTCACCCTCTAAAACTCCCCTTGATTCTTAAACATGTATAATTTCTCCAACATATGATGATAACTATATAATGGCCCAAGCTCAATCTAGAGACTTAGATATCCATCACTATCAGAAAACCTTAGCCAAAATTCATGATTTTAATCAGGATGTTCATACCATTTTTTGTGGATCATACCTTAGATCTTGAAGGTCATATGCCTCTTACTAATTCTCCTCTTTCAACACTCCTTGGGTGGTAGAGCAAATTATACCTTCTAAATCTCTAAAAATTTATACATCTCCTTTACCACCTATAAATATAATCATTACATCTGATCCTTATTCCATCACTGAACCCACTTATATTCTAACCCCTTCTACTCTATCTACTTCTTCTACTCTTGAAATTACACTAGATGTAAAGGCAACTGAGGTTTGTTAGATACATTTTGAGTGTGATCACCATGGAAATCAAATTCCATATCTTGAAGTAGATGTTGATTATTATGTTTCTCTTCCTTCCTTGCTTAGTGATGAAGCTATCCTTTTGTTACTTTATGTTTGGGAACCTCAACTTTCTTGACAACATCATAAACTTAGAAATTTCAAGATTAAAAATCCTTGCTTCAACAACTTCATTGCTAGTATTGATCCTAAAACAAATCCAATTTCTTCCTTACATAATGTACCATACCAGTTTTAAGATGGAAATTCCATGCTTATCGAAGAAACTAATCACATCAAATATGGTACTCCATCTTATTCTTGACTAATTATAGTTTCTCGAGAGCTTTCACCTATCAAACATGATAATTTTAGCTTATTCTTTGATAAATATCATAAAGCTTTTGCTTGGTCCTATAAGGACATGCTTGGAATTGACCCTAGAATTTTGGTGCATAAAATCATTAAATATCCTGATGCCAACCTTGTGCATCAAAAAAAAAAGAAAACTTCCACTTGAAATTTCAAATTTATGTCATAAGGAAATCATCAAATTATTGATACTAGATTTATTAAACTGGTGGATTATTCTAAATGGGTCTCCAACATTGTCCCCATTCAAAAGAAGGTCACTATGGTCATTCACATTTGTATTGATTTCCACAATATTAATCTTTCTTATCCTAAGGATAAATTCCCTTTACCTTTAATATATGCCATTATTGATTCCACAGATAGTTAAAAAATGTTATCTCTTATGGATGGTTTCTTGGGATACAATCAAATTCATATTGCCCTCGAGGACCAACATAAGACTACTTTCACCATGAAATGGGGAACCTATTTCTATGTCAAAATTACCTTTAGCCTAAAAAATGATAGATCCACTTAACAATGAGTGATGACAAATCTTTCACGATCTCATTCACAAAATTGTTCAAACCTACGTGGATGATCTTATTGCTAAATCTAAATATGATAAAAAACATGTTTTGTATCTACATCTATCTAATTTTTTTTGTAAATTATTTACATGGGTCTTTCCCTCTATATCAAGGTCATTCCTTTCACAAACCTTTAGTCCTCCCTATTAGGAAATCTAGTAATTCCATTGGGTATTTACCATAAAGTAAATTGTACTTACAATTATGTAAGTTAGTAAATAATATATTATTATTATGTAATAATAATATATTTTTTAGTTTGTTATACCCATGAGTCCATTAATGAGTGAATTTTTTTTAGTCATTCCTATTATTTATGAAGTTATTTTACCTATTCCTTTGGCTATCTAATATCCATTGTATTGCCAAATGATATATAATTTTTAGTGTGTGTGAAATATATTATTACATTGTGATTTAATCTCTCTATATAGTTCATCTCTCTGAGTAATTATATGAAATAAATCTCTCTTAATCTCCTCCAAATACTATCATTGGTATCAGATTAGGATTTGTTGATCTAAATTTATATCAAACTATAGTAATGAAGTATTCAATACCAATGTTGTGATCATTCATGTATATATCTATTCATACGCAACGGATAATAAAATAATTATAGAAAAGACTGGATTAATCTTGTTCAATGAAATGAAATACATATGGAATCATTCAGTATAAGTGTGTCATTTCTTGCTTTCACATGCATATTATTAGAAAATCTATACATCATTTTTGTTCATGACATTGTTAGGTAAGTTTAATTTTAACCAACATAGTTTGCATTTTTTCCCAGTTTGCTCAATGCATAGAAATTAGAATGAAATGCAATAAAGGTTACAAATTCATACATGTTTCTTCAACAAATGATTGTATCTACCTATGTATGCTTAAATAATGAGCATTTGAATCTGTCATATTGCTCAATCCTATGTGTAGTCCATGAGTTTCTTGTTTGACAACACATCATTCTATAGTTAAAGATCTTGTATCCATACAAACTGATTCATTGGATATAGTTCCATTCATGTCATCAATACATGTAGCTGATTTTTGTGTTATAAGTGTTATGTCAGTATGATGTCAATATCTATCTAGGAGCTACTATGAGGAAGACCAAATATCCACATCAATATCTAACACTTATGTGTATGAGATCCTAGTTTTATCTACTCAGTAATTTAAGTATTGATTATTGATTATTTAACTTATGTTTTGTATTGTTTAAAATCTATAAAATATAGATTTTAACTTTACATGTTGATGAGTCTTTAATTCATTTTTAGTTATAAAATTTAGAGTTATTATTGTATGTTGTCAAAGTGTCAAAAACATACTCTAGTTTTTGTATTATTTAATTGTTTGTCCATTGTCAAAAATAAGAGTCTTTGTGTTTTTTTAATTAGTGTCAAGAGTCAAGATCAAACTCTTTCTTTGTAAAGGACACATTATCAATTTAAACCAACGTCCTGTGAGAGTGGTATAATGGAAAAATTTGGTCATGTTAAACAATTTGAGGGAAAATATTTTCACACCTAATAAGTATGAACCCAATTATTTCTAATCAATAAAGACCTATGAGATATTGTTGATGGCAAAGTGAAAAAACCCAAAGATGCAGATGAAGTAACAAAACGAGAGAGCAAAGATAGAAAATCTATAAAAATCATTAGATTGGGGCTATCAGATGATTATTTGCATCATATTAATTTGTCTAAATCCTTGAATATAATTTGGCTGGCATTAAATAAATTGTTTGGTTCACAAGCTAGAAGCGCATCAATGACAATGAAGTAAAGATTATTCAATCTCAAAATGGAAGAAGGTGACAACATGGTAGAGAACATTATTAAGTTTCATTCCATCTCAAATAAATTAGTTGGAATTAAAATTGAGGTACATGATGATGCTACAAAAATAGTTTTATTGAATAGTATGCCACCCATTTGTTCTAATATAATTTTTACATTGAGTAAAATTAATCCTAGTTTAGAAGATCTCATTTATTCTCTACTTTATGAATAAAAATTAACTATTATTGTTGAACTAGAGGAAACTACAATGTATGGCAAAAACAAGAAAGATAAGGCATTTGTTAAGAAAAAATTCAAACATGGAGCAACTTCTAAGTTACAAAAAAATGACTCACCTGCTTCTATTATAAACAAGTTAGTCACATGTATATAATTTTATAAAAAGAGCACATGATTTATTTTATGGAAAAATATAAGAAAATTCCATGGCCATAGATGAAGAAGAAGAGAATAATGAGCAAATAAATATTGCCCACACAAAATATCTAAGTGAAGAAGACTATGTCTATTACTTGAATCTACTAGAGGCTAGAGGATAAATGGAGGTTGGAGGTCTTTTAGTGACCTCTCATCAGCCACCAATGATGAGGCCACACCTATGATGTGGTGATATTTTATGTTATGTTATTTTTAGTTGTGTGGATTTTAATTTTTTAGTGTAGTATGGTAGTTACATTTTTTTTAGCATATGTGAAAAATAAAAATAGTTGTACCTATTCACTTGTGATTAATATTCCCATGTAACCCTTTTTTGTATATTTAAATTAGAGAATGTTGATCTAAAAATAATTTTAGCAATCATGATGAAAGGCTAGTGATAAACCTATAAAAAACATCATGTAAGGTTAGTGGTGAACTTATGAAAACAATTTCATAAGGTTATTGATGAACCTGTGAAAACTAATTGTAGATGAGTGTGAAATGTGTGATGGAACATGTATGTAGATAATATAATGAGCACATGGAGGTGGTATGCTACAATTAGAAAAGAGATATATTGTACCATGTAAAAAATATGGGGGGAATGTTAAAAAATCTAGTATTTATATTGGTTATTTACCATAAAGTAAATATTACTTAAAATTATGTAAGTTAGTAAATAATATATTATTGTTATGTAATAATAATATATTTGTTAGTTTGTTATACCTGTGAGTCCATTAATGAGTGAATAGTTATTAGTCCTTCCTATTATTTAGGAAGTTATTTTGCCTATTCCTTTGGCTATATAATAACCATTATATTGTTGAATGATATAATATTTTCAGTGTGTGAAATATATTATTACATTATGATTTAATCTCTCTATTGGTTTATCTCTCTGAGTAATTGTATGAAGTAAATATTTATTAATCTCCTCTAAATACTATCACTCCCTTTTGGTCTTTTGGTTTCTTGATGTACCATACTCTTCTTTATCTTCTTACATTTTTATCTTTTGACACCCCTTAGGTTTTTATTTTTTGAGTTGCTTCATAATACCATGGATAGGACCCGACATTCCCAAAAAAATTACCATATTTTTTCTTACCTCACTTTATCTTTCACTTTTTGTTGTCACCCCTTGGGTTTCTTTTTTATGAAGTTAGAGTGTAAGACCATGGATAGGATTCAGCCCTCATCATAAAATTACCATCTTTTCATGTTTTTACATATTTGTTCTCAAATTTAGCATTCGATTCTTTTGTTAGATGGAATTTTCATAAACAATCTATGTTAGCATGTTTTCCTCCATTTCCCTCATTCTTATAATAAGGAATCACACTTTACTATCATTGTATCCCTTTTTTCCCTTTGTCACATTTTTTGAATTTTGAAGCAATTCAAATTGTTCCATGTGTCAATCCTCTTGATTTCCCCTTCATTTCACTCCTCATTAGATAAAACAAGGTCAAATTCAAGATATCACTTTTATTTCACTTGGATTTATGAGGCTCTTAGACCCTATGTTATTTGAAGTTTCTCCCTTAGCAACCAAGTCCCAAGTATTCAAATGAAAGTCATCTTATCACCCATGTTTAGTTTTCTAAATATGTATGGAGGAGGAATATAAAAAGCCATAAATAAAGTTAAAATACAAATAATTTTAATCAAAAGGCAATGAAATCTAAAAGGCAACATAAAAATCTCAAAAGTTAGAATCATACCAAAAGACATGATTACAATCACATCTCCTATCTCTAATCGAAGCTCAAATTCCATAGTTGGTCTTACATAGAGCCAAGGTCTATTGGGGTATGGTAGACTAGTAGATTTTAATAGGAGAATTCAACAAACTCTATGGTGCTACTTATTTATTCATGTAAGTACCCAATCTTCATAGTAGACCGATGACTCTGTAAGAGGTCTTAAGGAATGGGGAACAAGTTATGGAGAGGTAGGTCTATTTTATTTTTCATGTATATAGCCTTCATGGGATGATCTATATACTCCATTTTGATGATCTAAGACTTGTGTTGCAAGATAAGTTCTTTATAGTCCTTAAGTTTGAAATTCCTCTTATTTTGACAAACCTAATTTGAGTGTCTTGACTTTGATAAAGAGTTCCTCTACCTTGGTTTTTCCATCATTCTTCCCCCCACCCATTTCATTTCCCACTTGATAGGAAAATTGTGATTCCAAATTTGTTTTCCCCTCTTCTTTCAATTCCTTCTTCTTCATCTCTTAAAAACATACTGTTACTACTTTATTTTAATTTTATCTATCCTTAGAGTAAAATAACATGTTTGAGTAACTATGGATTACTTCTTTCTTTTTCACCATGATTTTAAATTTATATACTTAATTTAATTTCCTTTTACCATCTATCATTTATTTTAATATCTTATTATTATGGATACCTAAGTTCATACCTTTTTTCCATTATTGAGTGAGGTTGGCTTGTTACTTCTCACTCATCAATGGTGTTTTGCCTTTTATGCACCCTTTTTCCATTGTTGAGTGAAATAAGGATTGTCATTGCTCACTCATCAATGTTGTTTTACCATTTTGTTTCTTATTTTACCATTGATCTATTTGATTACCATCCTATTTAACTTGTATCCCTGGTTTGACTTGGTGAGTTTGCCTTTCTTACTTGAGGATAACTTGTTTGAGTTTTTCAGTCTTTAGTAGCCTTAGATTTTTAGTTATTTGATTTAATCTTATTTTTTTTGACTTGGTCAATTGGTCTAATATAGCAATTGTCACCCAAGCTTGCCAAATTTTCCAAGTACATCCCATATTCATAGCACCAACTATCTTATCTTTTCTTGTGTTTATTTGTTTTTGCTCTTTAGTTTTGTATTCTTGGGTTTGTCAAAAGTAGTTTTTGTTCCCTACATAATCAAACCAAACAACATAGTAGACAACCATCCCATGATAAAGGTAAGTCAAGGTATGCATTACATTTAATTTTCATTTATTTACTTAGTTTACTTTTCAATCATTTATTTTTCAATTATTTCCCTTTTCAGTCATTTACTTTTAGTTATTTTTGATTTAAAATACTACAACCTTTTTCTTAGCATTAATATTATGTGTTCTTATGTTGTTTGTTAAAGCACCATCCCTTGTTTCACCTTAGTAACATGTTATGATCTTTGAGTGGAACATATGTATACACATAATATTTTCAACTTATATCAAATATCGATGCTTTACATCTTCTAGGAACCCATCGAGACTCAATCTCTCTAAGTACATACCTTAAGGGGTGTACTGGGAAAGGGGTGGGTAGACCTTTGGTTATTTTCAAGAATTTTATCCCTTATTGTCACATTATTACCAATCTAACTAGTTCTTAAAACCATTCCCTAAGCTATTACTCCTCCCTTACACACTCCTTCAGTCTTTTTCCTCTTTCCATCATCTTTTTATTACCTTAATTCCCTTTTAGATAGTCATTTTTAATAGGTCACTTGGGTTGATGCTTTACTATCTAGGGATATTTTTCACTTTTTGGTTTTGTTAGCCTTTTGACTGACCTAGCTCAAAGCTAGTGAATTATCCCTAAAAATATATAGGGTTGACTAGGTCAACCCTATACAACCAATATTTTTGGGAGGATTTAGGGTAAGATATACCTATAAATACAAGATCATTTCATCATTATTTCAATATTAAATCAAGATTTATTATTGGCTCGTGATTCTTTACAATCTTCTCTTCAACCATTCTACTTGAGGAGTCTTGGCTTAGGGTTTCTACTTAGAGAATATGGTCTTGTGGATAAGTATTGGATGCTTTGACCTTTCTTAGTTATCCTTACAAACCATAATAACCTCTTGAAAAACCCCTTTGGCTATGGGAGAGATTGAGTCTCAGTGGGTTCAAATTTAGGTAAGTATATTCTAACTTTGTTTTCCTCTCTTTAGTAGATAGAAGTAGTATAAGTATTAGATTGAATAATATTATTCTTCATATTTTATGTATTAGATTTGTTGTTCCCAAAATTAGCTACGCTCATTTTTAAAATAACCCCTATGAAAATTCTTTGTTTCACTCTAAGTTCATCATTTGAGACAAGTTTCCCTTGATCTCGAGTACAGTCAAATAACTCCTTAAAAAGTTCACAACCTTCCCTCATTGAAATTTATCCAAAAACATGAAAACCATTACAGCCTCGATGCGATCAGAATGTTGAAATTTTGATAAATTTTAAGGAGTTAGTGTTTCTGGTTATCATACAAGGTCAACATTTTTTGCCACCTTTGCATGTTATTTTTTGTTTTCATGCAAAGGTGGTGATTTTAGCCACCCTTGCATCTTTCCATGTAGGAGTGACAAAATTCACCACCCTTGCATTTTTGAAAGTGCTTTCATGCAGGAGTGGTGATTTTTGCCACCCTTGCATATTCTACTATTAATGTAGTGTAGCAAAAATCACCACCCCTACATGCTCTCAATTTTCATGTGAAGTATTTATGACTACATGCACCAAGTGGTTGGCATTAGTTTTGACCATTTTAATGCTAATTTGAGCCTCATTTGGATCATTCCAAGTTGTCTTCTCCTCCTCCATGTAACTAGTTTACCACACGAATGAGTGGGATTGCATTTTTCTTAGCTTCAAGTGTAGGCATTCAATTTACCAGGTAGGTTTTGTGTTCTTCCCTCTTTTATTTCTAGGTTTTCATTTGTTGAACTTTCTCCTTTCTTTAATAAAGTTTAGTTTTTCCCTTTTTCCTTTTTAGGTTTTATATTTCTTATTTTTTCTCCTCCCTCTCCTCCTCATTAGGGGTGAAAGCCTGAAAACCCAAAAATCCAAAAAATCTATTGCGATTAGTGTAATGGTAATAATTTTTGCCACCCTTACACAACTATATTGATTAGTGTAATAGTGGAAAAAATTACCGCCATTGCACTAACCATTGCCATTCATGCAAGGGTAGTAATTTTTGCCACCCTTACACATGTTTTCAGCCCCCATGTGCATTGACAACATTTTTTTCCACCCCTGCACAAAGTTCACATGCAGAGGCAGCAAAAAATTCCACCAATGCATAAATCGACCTTCTCTCAAAGTGTTATGCCAATGATTTTTACCACCGATACCACCCCCACATGCAAGCACAACAATTTTTACCACCCCTACATACATTTTCTTAGAAATATTAACTATGGGAAATTTTGAAATTTTGCTTTTTTGAGCCTGCTTCCTTTGGATTTTCATCCTGCTCACACTTTAGCCTTTTTAAGTGCATTTCCATGGTTGTGATCACCAAGATGCAATTTTCCTAGATTGCCAATATTTCCTTTGATTGCATGATCATGATTCTTGTTACAGTTTCTCTCAAGGATCCTTCTTCATCGACGTCCTTTTGACAAAAAGCTCTTCTAGATGACTAAGGTTTCTCTGAAGAAGTTAAAGACAATGAATTACAAGTATAAATGTATTTTTCCAATCACCTCAGTTACTTCTAATGTTGAAAACATTAGGGATTTAGAGATTGAGCATGTGGATATGTCTAAGTTCATGGAAAGGACTAAATCAAGCAACCCCAACCATGAGATGAAGAAGATAATTGAAAGTAACATTCACTTGGCATCTTCTTTCCTTGTAGTGGCTCACAACATAGAGTTTGTTCTCCTATGCACTCAGTTCTACAACAAGGATACCAGGGTTGTGTTAGATGCTGGTGGAAATATGGTGATTAGATTAGACCTTGAATTCATCGACAAAGTGTTTATGTGTCCTCCTACTACTGAAGTATTAAAGCTCAATTCCATTGAAGCACAAAGGGAATATGACAAAGATCCTGAAAGAGTGAAAAAAGTAATCAACAATAGATGGCTTAAGACTCCAAGGGTGAACTTGTTAAGATGGCCATGAAGCTTTTCAAAGAGTGATTTCATAGAAGAAGTTGGCAACCTGATCAATCTTCTTAGTAGGGTGAGAGGTTTACCTTCTTCCTCTTAGTTTCATGAATGGATGTACCCCTTCAATAATATAATTCTCTAAGGCAAACAAGTCATTTTTTGAGGAGAATAAATAAGCAATGCTCTGTATGAGTAATTAATGAAGGTATCCACTACCTCCAAGTTCTACATGACTTCATACCTGGTGTATATTGCAGCTTTAATGAGAACCTTTCCAAGTTTGACATCAAAAGGGGATAGGAGAGTAATGCCAGTATATTAATATTACCCTTAGTTGAAATCAAAGGGCTCTATCCATCATTTTAAGAGAGTGAATGATTCTTTTTTTTAGTATTTTTATGTCTCTTTGATCTTCAATTAGAGCAAAGGAGAATATCAGATGAAGCCTGGGTAGTTGTGAATGACTTTGGATGTATGTTCTTGCAATTCCATACCTTTTGTTATTCGTGGGTTGGATTTTTCCAAGGTCATCGTTATATGCTTTCAAGATTCCCTTTAGATGCAAGAAAATTATTTTCATACACAATAAGCAGATGGAACTTAAGAAACCTAGTTTCAGGTTCCCAATTGAAATTGGTAGGTTATCAATATTGACTGCTAGAAAAGCTAGAGTTATGGAAATTGAAATGTAACTTGTAACCATGAAGCATTTCAAAAGGAGACCTAATTTTGACTATAGAGGTGTAAAGGATATAATTAGGAGGAAGACCTAGTTTCACAAGCCTATGATAGAAGATGTTTGGGTCAATTTGAGGACAATAGAAGACATCAAAAAAATAGACTATAGTAGATTGTCTCTTGAGTAGATAGAATATCTAAGACTTGTTGATATCCCTGAGAGTCTAGTGGATGATGATGATTTGATCAATAATAGATATCATGCTGAATAGGTCACCAATGCCCATCTTCCCCCAATCCAATGGTCACAAAAGGAGTTGACTTCCTTGAGGAAAAGATTCAAACCAATATTGACAAACACCAATGATTAGTTAGCGAATAAGAGAATCACCTTGAAGGAGTTCATCATAGGATCAGATGCTAAATTTTAGGAGGAAACAAGGAGAAGAGTGGAAATTAGGATGAATAATAAAAGTGATGTTCCTTCTTCCTCTAGGCCACATAAGCCTAAGATCATCTTCATGAAAAAGAAGTCATAAGTTATAGAAAAAGAGCTGGAAACAATAGATATGGAGGTTGGGAAGCAAAGCACTAAAGAACCAGTAATAGAGCAAATGAAGACTGATGATAGGTCCATAGATCAACCAGAAAAAGAAACTCTATCTCTGTAAGAGGGTGTGCAGCAAGAAATACGAATTTCTTCTTCCCCACCTAGTACACCTATTATAACTCCACCTATTTCTCTAATTTGTGTTCCCTCTTCTGGAGCAACCTCTCTTTCTAATATTATTTTTCATAACCCTCAAGGTACTTTTGGAGATATTCTTCATTCTTTAGGGTCAATTCCCAGCCTATCATCTCGATCTTTTAATGTTAGAGATAGTTCTACTTTTGATCATTCAGCAGAAGGTGCAGTTCTTACTGATACTTCGCCCATTGTTTCCACCGCCAGTGAAAGTGCAACTCCAGTAACTCTAACTATGCAAATTGATCCTAATGTAATTATTTCTACGCTCCCACCTTGGTTTTCAGCTTATACATCCAAAATGAAGAAACAAGCCATCTCTCTAGATGACTTTAATTTCAATAAAATGGTGCCAGTAAAAGTCAAGGCTCCTAAGAATCCAAAAATTCTTTCGAAGATGATTGGGGATAAGGGACTCAAATTTTTGGAAGTTGCGAGACCTCTATCAAATACAACTATTGAGAATTTTGATATAAGTGATTACTCTATCTCTAGAGTCGAGTTAGGGAAGATAAATCATGAAAGTGCTAAGAGTGATATGCAATCAACTATGGACATCTTGGTCTAAAAGTTTGATAGAGAGAAAGAGATGAAGGACCATTATAAAGCAATGGTGGAATAACTGACTATGGTAATAAGGAAAATAACTTTCACTCTAGAAATAGTAACTATAGAGGCTATCTCCATAGATGACCCCATGATTTAGAAGGTATAAAGGACCTATCTCAAAGGAAATGTACTTGAAGAGTACTTGGACAAGATGCATACACAAGGAATTTTTTTACTCATAGAGTTATTTGAGAAGATGGGTAAAATGAAGAAAATGAGAGAAAAACTAGATGATCTTATCAATATCATTTCTCAAGATGTGAAAATCATAGATAAATATCTTGACAAATGGACGGATATGAAGAAGTTGAAAATAAGCACTCTGATATCAATCGACATTATTGCTGATAGAGAATCCTATAATGAGACTAAAGAAGCATTGATATATAGGAGTTAGGTGCTTAAGGAATTGATCAATGACCTCAAATCTTCAAGAGACCTTGGTGAACAAATTGATATCAGTTTATTACATAAGTTGGAGGAGCTGCCTTGCAAACTTACCTCTCAAGACAGCCAATTCATTTCAGCTGAAGAAATGGTTCAAGAATTTGAAGGTTAACAAATCATGCAAAATTAGTTATAGTAGTGAAAGATGCCATAGTCAGAGCTAGGGTAATCTTCAAGAACACTATTACTCTAGATAGTGTCGAGATACAAGTGACTATCACTATGTATGATGCTCATATGAAGAAGGTTGGGGATAAAGATTGAAACTTTTCTTCCTTGCTTTATTTTTCCATTTTTCAAATGCACTTTTGTAATCACTTTGGACATTTGTACATGTACTTTTATAATGTGTAATTACATGTAAAAATATGAAAAGTCCAAAGTCAACAAAGACTCCTATCTTTGACTAGGTCAAAATATTTAAATCTTTTTAAATCCTCAAAGCCTCTCCCTATAAATAAAGAGAGCCTCTTTTATGAAGGGATCTTTTTTGGTGATTAGAAGAAAAAACTCTGCCCAAATTGAGATGCCTTTTGAGACTTTGAGCTTAGATTGTAAATCATATTTTTTTGAATGAATGAAAAAGTGGGTGACTTTTCAAACTTTGCATTGGAATAACTTATGTTATTTAAGGAATTGTTCTTATGTCTTTTTTCCTAATAATATCTCATCTATTTGATTAAATAAGTAGTGTATGGAAATTATTTGAAAGATGTTTTGAAGTTAATTATGAAGACTTTATAATGCTATAATTACCTTTAGTTTGTGTTTTTTATGTTTTAGTGAAAAGGGTATTAGAAAGGCTTTGTACTACTTCTATCCTTTGTGATATTATACTCTATTGTAATTTTCGATGGAGACTTTGAGCTACACTTCATTCTACTATTATATGCATTATAAATTAGTAAGGGAAGCAACAAAAGACTTTGCACTTTCATGAGTTTCTTGTGGGTCTAATTACTACCTAGGAAGTTTTCCTACTGTTTACTGAACAACATTTTTGAAAGAAGAAAATTGCTTTTAGTTATTACACATGAATTTTCCTTTACCTTGTCAACATCATCTCTAAAAAGAGAGAGATGGATGGTATGATCTCACCCATGAATCTACTTTTCAGTTTATATTAATATATTATAGTTCATAGGGAGCCTCCCCTTGCTGAGAGGAGAGATTTATCTCATTATGTTGTGGTTGATATACCCATTTTGCCTTCAGTTAGTTGATGAAAAAATATTCACCCAATAGTTTTTGGTGACTCTGTTGGGATGCGAATGTGTACTTTAAAGCCTCAAGCTTTAAATTGAAGCATTTCTAGTCATTTTTCATTTTTACACTCTAGTAGATCTACCATACACGTGATGATAGAGAGCTTAAGGTATTGTTGATCCTGTATTTGAGTTGGTGTAATGAAATAATTTTAAGATTTCTCCTCCACCATCTCACCTTCAGCGTACCAAGAGTTTTCCTCCTACCAATGTCAGATCTCTAATACTAGATGAAGCTTATAGTTTTAGTGCTATTAGAGTTTTGTCCATACCCCACAAAAGTTTATTATCCCTTCTTTTAATCATCATATCATGGCAGCCTAAGGTCCTTAGGGTAACACTTTTGGTCCTCTTAATTTAACCTCGCCTTTACATGAACTACCTCATAGTTCAAGAAAGAATTTTCCCAAATTCTATGGTGATGGGAAAGTCCATCCTGATGAGCATATTGCTACTTTCTGCATAGCATATGATGTGATAAGAATTGAATATGAAGATATAGTGGTGAGACTATTTGTAGAAACTTTGCAAGGTGCTGCCATGGATTGGTTTTATCACCTTCAAGCTCAGACTATAACTAATTGGGACACTCTCAAGGCTAGGTTTGAGGCTAGATTTAAACTTGCAGAAGATGCACATGCCTTGTTGGCTTAGCTTATGCAAATGAAGAAAGAACCCCATGACCCTATGCAAGACTTTGTTTCTAAATTCAATAAGTTGAGGAACATAGTTCCTACAATTGTTCAGCCAACACTGGAGAATCTTAAGTGCTTTTTCATCAACTCTCAACTTCTTGAAGTAAGTTTTTTGTTGAGGTAGGCTGCCCCTATAGATCTTTCTATAGTCCAAAATTTGGCTACTGAGGTTGAATATGATCTTATCCTATCAAGTAAGATTAGAAAAGATTCTAATAAAAATAAATTTTCCTCATCTGCTGAAAGTTCTTCCACAAGCACCACAGATCCTATAGTGTAAAAGTTGGCAAATGAATTACTATCTCTAAAAAGGCAAATGTCATAAGGTATGTCTACCCATCCTTATCGAGTGATGCTAAGGAGGGCATTTCCCAACCATTCATATCAAATCCACACTACCAAAAATCAAGGGTAATCCAATCATCTTCCTCCCACACAGGGGAAGCTTGCCATTGAAGTAGCACCATCCAACTCAATAGTTGGTCATCATGAAGCTAAACATGGTCTTTCTTTCCAACCTAAATTAGACCAAGAAGATGATGCTAATCTCTTTATGGAAGGAGAAGAAAGATTAGCTAGTGACTCCAACATTGGTTTTCTGAATTACCAAGAAGAAGCTAAGAAAAAAGGAGAAGTGTTTAATGGATCATATGTTATCTTTACTAGGTCCCAAAATTGGTCGACTCAACAAGATGATAAGAGAAAAGTAGGAAAAGAACCTTAGCCAATAATCTCAATTTCTAAATGGGGGACTTCATTGCCTTTCCAATCAAAGGACCCAATGACCAATAAAAAAGTAAGTACCTCAAACCATCTTGTACCTTCTACTTCTATTTCTTAGACTAGTGTCATACCCAATAAAGATTAGGATGATGGACTTTCTTCCTCTATTTCTACTTTATTTCAATTATTTGACATAATTGATCATGCTAGAAAGACCATGATTTAAATGACTGAAGTTGAGTACTTGCGAGCCAATCTTGAATAGTTTGATAGGTTGGTTGAATACATAAAAAATAAAACCATCCCTATAGGAAATTTTTTTCCAAAGGTGACTCATGATTCCTCAAAGAACAAATCCACTCAAAATAATCTTGTCACTACTCCTCCTATTTCCCTTGGGAAAATAAAACCTTTCTATGTTTCCCTTTTGATAAATGGTCATAAATTGAGCAACTATATAATAGACTCTAGAGCCTCTGACAATGTTATGCCTGCCAAAGTAGCAGATTCTCTTGGTATCACCTTAAATAAGACTTTTGGGAGATGCTTCTCTATGGAACACAAGTAAGTACCACTCCTAGGTCAAATCAAAGATGCCCAATTTGCATTTATGGCTTTTTTAGATAAAATAATTAAAATGATGGTCTTGGTATCTGATGTTCCAGCTTCTTATGGCATTATGATCATACAAATTTTTTGTAAGGATGTAGGTGGAGAGTTGAATATGGATCTATCTATAGCAAGGATACCCATTAAAGGCATCATGAAAAAATTGCTTCCTAAGAAATATTCAAAATATATTGTCACCCAAACATCAAACCCTAAAGTTCAAATTTTATTTGAATCATCAGGAATGGAGAACTATTTTTTGATCACTAAAGATGTTTTTAGCTCAACAAATGAAAGTTCTTTACGTGACAATTTAGAAAATTCAGATAGAAAATTAGAGAAATTGTTAGAGCAAAGTTCAGATAACAAAGAATCTTCCCTTACTAATGAAGAGAAACCTTTGAAAAGATCAAATTCTAATAATGTTTGGATTTTAGAATTTGATGGTAGTTACTCTTCTACTAGTTTTGGAGCCAAAATTGTTTTGATATCCCCTCAAGGAGAATTTTTTTCTTATTCGTATAAGTTACAGTTCAACAATACCAACAACACTATCAAGTATGAGTCTTTGCTACTTAGTTTGAAAGCTACTCATGCTAAAGGTATTAAGATTCTTCATGCTCAAGGAGATTTTGAACTGGTGGTTTGTCAAGTAAGGAATCTATACCAAACTAAAAATAAAAGATTGGGACATTATCACAATCTTGTATGGGATTGTATTAAAGGTTTTGATGCTTTCAATATTTCTTCTATGCTGAGAGAATTCAATGATCGTGTAGATTCATTAGCTATCTCCACAACCCTCATGGTTCCTCATAAATATTTCAAAGGGAACAAGTATACTATTAAGCTGGTCTTTCAACCAAGTGTACCTAATAATGCTAATCATTGGTAGGTGTTTAATGATTCAAATCATTGCTTTTTTGCAAAAGGTGGACAACTTTGAGGAGCTTTATTTTTAAAGTAGCGAATCTCCACCACAAGAATTGGTTCCTGAAATAGATTCAAAAACTGGTGAAGAGTTTCTTCAACTCAAAGGGAATAAAATTACAAAAGGTTTGGTTTCTCTTGAAAAGTTATTTGATAGTAATGATAGGGATGCCAAGTAGTAACAAATAGATTTAAGTTCATCCAAGGAGTTTGATCAAGTAAATTTGAGTAAAACAAAAAATTCCAAAATGGTCAACATTGGGAATTGTTGCACTTCTAATAAAAAGCTCAAATTTCTTGCTCTCCTTCACCATTACATTGATGTTTTGGTGTATTCTTATGATAATTTGAAATCTCTCGGGCCTGAAGAAATTTGGCATGAAATTCCTCTTAAAATTGGGTCATTACCTCATAAGTAGAAGCAAAGGCAAGATAACCTCAAAATATCAGGTACTATCCTTTTTGAGATCTAAAATATGCTAAATGCAAGAATTATTTTTCTAATCTATCATTTCACATGGATTGCTAACATAGTCCCAGTGAGAAAAAAGAATGGAGCAATTTGTATCTATGTTGATTTCAAAAACTAAAATCAATCTTCTCTAAAGGATAACTATCCCTTACCCATTATGGATCAAGTATTGCAAATAATGATTGGCTTTGAAATGTTATCAATGTTATATAGTTTTTTTGGGTATAATCAAGTGGAAGTCAATGAAACATATCAACATAAAACTACTTTCACTACACCGTGGGGCATTTTTGCATATCACAAAATGCCTTTTAATCTAATCAATGCTAGTGCCACCTTCCAGAGAGCAATGGATCTGGTCTTTAGAGATGTAATAGGAAAGTTTATTGTAATATATCTTGATGACTTGACCATTTTTTCCAAACATCATCCTGATCATGTGCATCATTTACAATAAGTGCTGGAATGCTATCAGTAAAATGGTATTTTTCTTAATCCTGAGAAGTCAATTTTTGGGGTTACAGAAGGTAAAATTCTTGATCATATTGTATCATGAGAAGGCATAAAAATTGACTTAGAAAGAGTCAAATCTATCCAGAATCTTACTCTCCCTGCTAGTAAGACTGCAGTTCATTCTTTTTTTGGAAAGGTGAGTTTTATATGAAGATTAATTCTAGAATTCATAGAAAAGACTCACCACATTGTTGACATGATGAAGGGTAAATCCACTTTCAATTAGACTGTAGAAGGCAAGTCAAAATTTGAATACATCAAGAAAGTGATCGCCCATGCCCCAATCCTAATTTGCCTAGATTATACCAAAGACTTCATAGTATATAGCTATGATTTTGAATATACACTTTCAGCCATTTTGGTTAAAAAACAAAGGTGTATAATCTCCCATATCATTTATGAGTTGCCTTCTCAAAGCTCATGAATTGAAATATTCAAATATGGGGAAGCATGCTTATGTTGTGGTTAAGGTGGTAAAGCATTTCAGATTTTATATCTTGAATTCACATACTATTGTTCTGGTGCCTGATACAACAGTGAAGTCTAATCTAACTCAATAAGAGTTTGGTACTAAAAGGGGTAATTGAATTGATAAAATTCAATAGTTTGATCTTGATATCAAACCTACCAAGCTTGTGCGAGGAAAAGGTCTCTACCAATTGATTGTTGATAACATACTAAAGAAAATTGAGGTTGAAGACGTGCCTACAGTTCTCTTCATCACTACTACTGATGAGTGGTATTCCAATATCACTCATTTTCTTACCTATGGTGAGTGTCCTACCCATTTGTCCTATAAAGAAAAATAGAATGTTAAGTTAAAGGCTGATAATTATGTCTTATGGGACAATGGTTTGTAAAAAAGAAGCCTTGATGGGGTATTTCTTTGTTGCATCGATAAGGTGCAACAAAGTAAACTTTTGGAGTCCTTCCATGATTTATCTTGTGGAGGACATTTTTTTGCACTAGTAATGACTCACAAGATTTTATGAGCTAGATACTACTGGCCTACACTATTTTAAGATGCGTATATTTAGGTATGTAGATATGAGTTGTGTCAACAGTTCATTGGGAAACCTAAGTTGGACACATTACCTCTCAATCCAGTGGTGATTGAAGAACCATTTTGACAATGGGGCATTGATTTCATTGGCATCATGAACCCATCCTCAAGTGTTAGACATGACTATGTTCTCATCGTGACAAACTATTTTACCAAGTGGGTGGAAGCCATTCCAACCAAGCATGCTACTTCAGAAGTGGTATGTAATTTACTTAAAGAAAATATCATCTCCTAATTTAGGGTCCAAACTAAGATTGAATAGATAATGCTACTTATTTTTATTCTCATGAGGTTACTAAGTTTTGCTATAATTATGGGAATATTCTTTCCCACTCCTCCAACTATTATCTGTAAGGAAATGGTTAAGTAGAATCAAGCAAAAAGAATTTGGTTACTATTATCAAGTAACTGGTAGATGATAATTAGAGAACTTGGCATAAAGTATTATTTGATGCTTTATGGGCAGACATGATTACGCCCAAGAGGGCAATGGGTATGTCACTATTTTAACTTCTATATGATTTGAATGTAGAGATACCAATCACTCTGAAACTACTAGCACTGAAGTTAGCAAATGTAGTTAAAGATCAAACTTTTGAAAGTTGTATTAATAAAAGGATCATGTGCCTAACTAAACTAGATGAGCAATGAACCATGGTAGTAGACCAGATTACTGCACATCAAAATTAGGTAAATAAACTCTTTAACAAGAGACTGAGGATTCATGATTTTTAGATTGGAAATCAAGTCTTGTTGTGGGACAAGAGGAGAGAACCAAAAAGAATGCATGGCAAATTTGATTCTTTGTAGAGAGGTCCATTAACCATTCATCAAGTCTATGGTGAAAATAGAATTTTGCTAGGACATCAAGATGAAACACCATTCTCACTACCTCATAATGGGAAACATCTGAAACACTTCAATCCTTGAAGTATTAGATGAGTTCACTTGTACATTTGTATAGTCTTATGTTTATTTATTTTTGTTTGTTGTTTATTTTTTCATGTCTTTTCCTTTCTTAGCTTGACTCCATGGCCCAATGGAATAGATGAAGGCACTTAGAGACTACATTCTACTCCCATCAATATTTTCAAAGTTTGATCGTTAGAAGTTCCACAATAGGAGCCAACTGTTATTCCTAAAATCAGCTATGCTTATTTTTGGAACAACCCCTATGAAACTTCTCCATTCACTCTAAGTTCATCATTCAAGACAAGTTTCCCTTGATCTCAAGTGTAGTCGACTAATTCCTTGAAAAGTTCACAACCTTATCTCATCACGATTTCTCTAAAAATGTAAAAATTGTTGTAGCCTCGATGTGATCAGAATGTTAAAATTTTGATAAATTTCAAGGAGTTAGTATTTCTGGTTATCATGCAAGGTCAGCATTTTGTGTCACCTTTGCATGTTATTTTTTATTTTCATGTAAAGGTGGAAATTTTAGCTGCCCTTGCATCTTTCCATGCAGGAGTGGAAAAATTTGCCGCCCTTGCATTTTTGAAAGCACTTTCATGCAGGAGCAATGATTTTTGCTGCCCTTGCATATTCTACCATTCATATAAGGGCAATAAAAATTGCCACCCCTACATGATCTCAATTTTCACACGTAGTATTTATGACTACATGTATTGAGTGGTTAGCATCGATTTTAACCTTTTTAATGCTAATTTGAGCCTCATTTGGATCATTCCAAGTTATTTGATCCTCCTCCCTACAACCAGTCGACCATGTGAATGAGTGGGATTGAATTTTTTCTAGCTTCAAGCATAGGCTTTCGATTTACTAGGTAAGTTTTGTGTTCTTCCCTCTTTTATTTTTAGGTTTTCATTTGTTGAACTTTCTCTTTTCTTTAATAAAGTTTAGTTTTTCCATTTTTTCTTTTTTAGGTTTTATATTTCTTCTTTTTTCTCCTCCCTCTCATCCTCGTTAGGGGTGAAAGCCTAAAAACCCAAAAATCTAAAAAATCTATTGCTATTAGTATAATGGCAATGATTTTCACCACCCTTACACAACTGGATTGACTAGTGTAATAGTGGCAAAAATTGCTGCCATTGCACTAACCATTGCCATTTATGTAAGGGCAATAATTTTTACCGCTCTTACACATGTTTTCAGCCCCCATGTGCATTGGCAGCAATTTTTATTGCCCCTGCACAAAGTTCACATGTAGAGGTGGCAAAAATTACTGCCTATGCATAAAATAACCTTCCATCAATGTGTTATGCTGATGATTTTTTCCACTGATACTACCCCTACATGCAAGGGTGGTGATTTTTGCTGCCCCTACATACATTTTCTCAAAAATATTAACTTTAAGAAATTTTGAAATTTCACTTTTTCAAGCCAACTTCCTTTGGCTTTTTGGCTTGCTCGCACTTTAGCCTTTTCAAGTGCATTCCCATGGTCATGATCATCAACATGTAGTTTTCTTAGATTGCCAATATTTCCCCTGATTATATGATCATGATTCTTGTTATAGGTTCTCTCAAGGATCCTTCTTCATCGACATACTTTTGACAAAAATATATTCTAGATGACTGATGTTTTTCTAAAGAAGTTGAAGATAATGAAGTACAAGTATCAAGGTGTTTTACCAATCACCTTGATTACTTATAATGTTGATGACATTAGGGATTTAGAGATCAGGCATGTAGACATGGTTGAGTTTTTGGAAAGGATTAAATCAAGCAACCCCAACCATGAGATGAAAAAGATAATTGAAAGTAATATTCACCTAACATCTTCTTTCCTTGTAGTAGCTCACAATATAGAGTTTGTTCTCTAGTGTGCTTAGTTCTACAATAAGGATACCAAGGTTGTGTTAGATGCTGGTGAGAATGTGGTGATTAGACTGGACCCTAAATTCATCAACAAAGTGTTCATGTGTCCTCCTACTACTAAAGTATTAAAGTTTGATTTTGTTGAAGCACACAGGGAATACAACAAAGATCCTGAAAGAGCGAAGAAAGTAATCAATAATAGATGGCTTAAGACTCCAAGGGAGAACTTGTCAAGATAGCCACAGAGCTTTCTAAGGAGTGATTTCATAGAAGAAGTTGGTGACTTGATCACTCTTCTCAGTAGGGTAAGAGGTTTACCTTCTTCCTCTCAATTTCATGAATGGATGTACTCCTTCATTAAGATAATTCTCCAAGGCAAAAAAGTCATTTTCTAGGGAGAACAAATCAGCAATGCTCTACATGAACAATTGATGAAGGTATCCACTACCTCAAAATTCTAAATGACTTCATACCTAGTGTATATTGCAATTTCGATGAGAACCTTTCCAGATTTGACATCAAAAGGGGATAGGAGAGTAACCCCAATATATCAATATTACTCTCAGTTGACATTGAAGGGCTCTATCCATCATTTTAAGAGAGTGAATGATGCCTTTTTTGTAGTATTTTTGTGTCTCTTTGATCCTTAATTAGAGCAAAGGAGAATATCTAATGAATCTTAGGTAGTTGTGAATGACTTTGGATGTATGTTCTGGAAATTCCCTACCTTTTATTATCTATGGGTTGGCTTTTTTCAAGTTCATCCTTATGTGCTTTCAAGATATATGCTTCTAAGATTCTCTTTAGATAAATTAGTCTTGATGAAGCTGTGCAGGCAAATTATTATCATACATAATAAGCAGATAGAACTCAAGAAACCCAATTTTAGGTTCCTGATTGAAATTGGCAGGTTCTCAATATTGACCACTAGAAAAGCTAGAGTTATGGAGATTGAAATGCAACTTGTAACCATGAAGCATTTCAAAAGGAGGCCTAGTTTTAACTACATAGGTGTAAAATATATAATCAAGAGGAAGACCCAGTTTTATGAGCCTATGATCAAAGATGTTTGAGTCAATTTGAGGATAGTAGAAGACATCAGAAATATAGACTATAGTAGATTGTTTCTTGAGCAGATAGAATATTTGAAACTCACTGATATCCCTAAGAGTCTAGTGGATGATGGTGATTTGATCAATAATAGATATCATGTGGAATAGGTCACCAATGCACCTCTTTTCCTAATCTAATGGTCACAAAATAAGTTAACTTCCTTGAGGAAAAGATTCAAACTAATATTGGCAATCACCAATGATTGGTTAGTGAATAAGGGAATCACCCTAAAGGATTTCATCATAGCATTAGAAGCTAAATTTAAAGAGAAAATAAGAAGAAGAGCAAAAAATAGAATGAAGAATAAAAGTGATGTTCTTTCTTCTTCTAGGCCACATAAGCCTAGGATCATCTTCATGACAAATAAGTCACAAGTTATAGAAAAAGAGCTAGAAATAGTAGATATGGAGGTTGGGAAGGAAAGCACCAAAGAAAAAATAATAGAGAAAATGGAGATTGATGATTGACCCACAAATCAACTAGAAAAATAAACTCTATCTCCATAAGATGGTGTATAGTAGGAAACAAGAATTTTTTCTTCCATACATAGCACACCTATTATAACTCCTTCACCTATTTCTCCAATCAATGTTCCCTCTTTTAGAGCAGCCTCTCCTTCTAAAATTATTTTTTATGACCCTCAAGGCTCTTTTGTAGATATTATTCATTCCTCAGGGTCAATTCCCAGCCTATCATCTTTGTCTTTTGATGTCAGAGATAGTTCTACTTTTAATCATTCAGTAGAAGGTGCAGTTCTTATTGATATTCCATCTATTATTTCCACCACTGGTGCAAGTGAGACTCCAGTAACACCAAATATGTAGATTAATCCTAATATAAGTACTTCTACACTCCTACCTTGGTTGTCAGCTTATACGCCCAAATAGGATATCTACGTAGGGTAAGGTAATCCACCAAGTGATGAAATCTTGATGGGCCTTATCTTAGGTGAGTTTAGATGTCTATTTTTGTGAGTGTGATCTGGTTGTGCAACATAGGTGCACTATAATTCATTCATAATACTTGTAATTAACTAGGTGAGCTAATATATGCAACAATCAAACAATGAAGTGAAGTAAATTTTAAACCCAAATCTAAAATGTTTAGATTCAAATGAAAACAAAGATGAAATAGGAGTAGAGAATGAAATTCACTATCCTAATGTGCATGTAAGAAAGAGATAAAGAAGATATTTTTTTTCAATCTTGTACAAAAAATGATACATTGCCTTTAGAGGCAAAGAGAAAAGAAGAAATTTTAGTTTATTGCCTTTAAATAGAAAATAAAATGTTGAATTTTTTATTTTAAGAGAGAAAAGAAGAGGAAAGTGAAAGAAATGAAGTTTTCACTATAATGCACCTATATGAATGTTTAAAACAAGCAATGAACCCAAGGAAAATTCTAGGGTCCCATCAGGCATGCTAGAAATGTTTCTCTATTTTTTTTCTATTTCAAGTCTAAAGAAAAATAGAGAAGTAGGATAGGGATAAGTGATTAGAATGAACCTAGATTGGTTTACGCATCATATCCAAACATTATGAGCACTAATCTTTGGCTAGGGAGGATTACCAAGAAGTAAGAAAGTACTACCACAAAATGTTTGTTAGCAAATATTTGAGTGGGCTGCCAAGCTACGTGCTTGTTCTAGGAAGTCTCAAACTTCCTTAGAGATGACAGTCCACTTTTAAGAGACCAAAGAGTAATAAATATCTAAAATAGAGGTAAAGAGAGAGTAAAAGAGAGATAATGTTACCATTATTCTCAACTTGAGTGTAGCATAAAGTAACAGAGTGTAGGTGGTATATTCTATTTGTATTTTAGAAGTTGTTTGGGTAGGTCCTAGAAGGGTTAAGAAATCCATAGTCACTAACATCAGTTATGCTACCGAGGTCAGTAAGGAAGTGATTGATATCAGTTATACTATTGAGGTTGGTGGGGGGAAGGTGACCAATGTCAGTTAGGTTATCGAGGTTGATAGGGGTAATAATTACCTAGGAGCTTGTAGAAGTCTTTTTTAGGTCTAAGAATTGGTTTTGGTTAGGTCTGGGAGGTTGGGAAGAGTTGTGTGAGAGAGTATGGTTTAGATGAATCTAGTCAGAGATTTTTATGTGTTGGTCAAGGGGAAACAAGTAGGGAAGCTTTAAAACTCCCTCCCAAGGATTTGGTTAGGAATGTGTAAAGTAATGAATAGTAGATGTAAAGTGATAGCAAAGTAACTGCTTAAAAGACCTATAAAATAAGTGGTATACTTAGCTATAGTGGTAACTGAATGATAAGTGCTAGATCAATGGCTCTTATTAGGTAATCCAAATCGATACCTTGAATAGAGAAAATGAACATGTACTATTGGTTCGTAAGAACTTGGTTCCTGATCTGGGTTGACTTATGCAAGATAACAATAAGCTAAGATGCTAAAAGTTGAAAGTCAAGAGCTTGGATGCAAATAAGAATGAGTTTTCTTGATTTCTAATTACTTGAACATCAGTTTGGAGTTTGGCTTATATAATTGACATTAGTGGACCTAAGGTAAAAATACTATCTTTATCTTGTTTTCTATTGCTCCTCATGCCAAGTGTGGCACCCATTACAAAATAGTAAAAATAAGAGGTTAAGAAGGATACAGTTGGTTAGAAATTTAGTTTTGAAGTGAGAATAAGTCTTAGGTAGTTAGGATAAGGGGACTAAGTCTTGAGGTGACTCATCAGGTGAGAATCAATCTTAAGATGAGGTGGCCTAGTAAGGTGGAAAAATGGGTTTTTAAATAACTTAATTATATATTTAAAATTAATTAAATATGTGAGGGGTAAAAACATGGGTTAAGGAGGCTAATTATTATTATTAAAATAGGGCTCAAGGGGGGTGTTGACATAGGGAGTTACGCATGTGTGTGACCCAATTTTAGTGTCTACAATGATTTAAGCAATATTATATAATTAGCACAATATTCCCAAAGAGAAGCAAAAAAATTACATAAAATGTAAATAAGGATATCCATACCAATAAAATAAGAAAAACTTAGGCATAGTAAAAACACGTGGGACAAGGATGCATTTCTTGGTATTTTGGCTAAGATCAATGGGAATGTTTTATTGTTGATTTAATATATGATATATTGTTCATATAAAATATGATATTAAATTATTTTTCTATGGGAGGCCCTATTTTTATAATTTATATAACGGACCTCATTTGGAAATTAAAAAAATTATGAAGTGATGAGTTTGGGTGAGAAAGCTATTATGCTAGTTGAAGTGGTGGAATCATGAAGTAGAAGAGTTGCTACATAAAATAATTTTTGAAAGTTTCTTTTTATGTTTATGCTAGGTCTTAGTGGAGTCCCAATTATGTTATCTAATATGGGGCATTATCAGACACCATTCATTTATAGGATATGTAATGGAGCATGCTTCACATACTTAGATCCAAATTAATGGACTTCACCTCTTTGGGATGTCTAGTTATGTTTATTTTCCTTTATCCTAGTCATTTTACTCTATTTCATTAATAAAATAAAGGGGGAAAAAATGCAATCATTTAAAATTTCACTTGAGTGCCAAGAGTGTTACTTGAGACCACCCATCCCTATATTATCCCTAAACCTATCTTAGGGCCTATTTAGACACTTATCTAGTTTTTGTGCGGGCCACATACATCCCTATACATCTTAAAACTAGTCACATACCCTTCCTTAGGCATATAGGCCCCTAGTGCCTTAAGTTTTACCACCTAGACATTAGCATCATAATTGGACACTAGAATCATGATGTTATTATCCTAGTTGGGTGCTATTTTAATTTTCCCTCTTTTTAGCTCCAACAAATATCTTTTCAATCCTAAAGACACCTAAAGTTAGTCTAGACCTATTTCAAACCTTGTGTAAGCAACATATTAATTTATATACATCAATTTTAGCTATTTATTCACTAGATGGAAATTAGATGCAAATACACACAAATAAGATCATAACAAGTTATGAATAATCAAGGTCATTAATCCATATTCTTCCCTAATTTTACATACAGTCATATACAACCTTCCTAAACTCAAAATACATAGATTTTTAGTCTCAAACCTCACTCAAAGCACTCAAACTGATATTCATACTAGATTCACTTGCACTTGCACCAACACTTAGGTGGGAAGAACTACATCAGGCTTGATCCCTCCTTGAAGTACTGGTATGTAGGCAAATCTCATCACAATAGGGTGTTGAGAATGTCTATCTTACCCAGCTAACACCACATGTTTACTACTTGTGCCAATAAATGCCTTAATCACATGAAAGTTTACTATTTGCATACAAAATAAAATAAAATAGGTCACAAACAATGGATCAAGGTTTATCCACGTAATAAAAAGCTTGGTAGACTCAAACATACGTGATCCTATAAGTACATATTCATTCTTGCATAGAGGACACTAGAACCAAAAGTAGACATTAGAACCATAACACTACTATCCAAGGTAGGGCATTATTGTTCAAGAAGGCTTCTACAACCTGTATCCTATTTTTAACACTCAGAATAGCTCCTATACTAGTTTTCAACTTTTGGATCTTTCATATTGAGAAGTTTCCAGTTAAGTATTCATTTGTGTCATTCATTTCTATTATTAGAAATATAATATATCTTAGCTATTTTACAAATCAATGGTTGTATTTATTACATATTTTATACCCTAATTTACTATACTTAGACCCTTTAAAAACTTAGGGATTAAACTTCATAACCCTAAAAAGTTAAATCAGTTAGTATACTAAAAAATCTCTTTATTTTTCCAAAATTTGATACAAATTTTTAAAATTGTTCAATTTTATATTTTTAGTAAATATTGAAATACAAGGCGAATGGTATACTTATTTACTAATAAATTTCTGGGTTTCATCAAAAATAATATTTTATTTAACAATCACTCTCATATATTTGAAATATGTTCCTGCTTTATCAAAAAAGTTGATTCTTTATTTGAAATATTTTAGGGTTTTGCTTGTGAATCATTCCACATTGTTTGTCTTATTTATGATTCATAATAGATCAAATTTAAAATTACTTTGAAGTTTTTCATAATTATGTTGATATAGATAAAAATATCTTGTAGTTTTCCAAAAAAATATACATCTTTTCAAAATTTAAAATTTTACTATTTTTTGTAAACTTAGACCTATAGGTTGTACATTATACTTTTATTTTCCTATTTTTCTGGGTTTGTCTCATTTCTTGTTTTCCTAAGAAACCTATTTCAGATTCCAAAATTTCTCATACAATCCATTTATATTACGTTCTCTTCATCTGGCACATTATGGTCAACCTAATATTTGGTCTCAAAACCTTAGTTGGCTTAGGGTTTCCTCATTTACTATTTTTTAAGTTTTGATTTCAAAGTGTTTAAAATTTAAAAATAAAAAATTCCTCTTTTCTACAAACATTTTAAATATTGATACATCTCTTAGATACATTATTTTACAATGCATCATGGTATTTATTACTTGTTATGTTTTATGTATGATGAAATCAATTAAAAGGTGTAACCAACTTGGTCAATATAATGAGAGGGTTTTTAAGAAAAAATAAAATTTAAGCCTTGTTTACAACTCTTACTACAATAGTATTGATCCTCTTCCTCCTAACCCTAAGGAGGGTGATATCAACCCTCCGTTTAACTAGGTCTATGATATCACTCCTTCAAGGGGTAAGGTAGATGATGTATTTATGCATATTCAATCTAAGATACCTAGGGTTTGTGCTTGTGAAGAACTAAAAGATAAAATAATCCTTATGAACAAATCAATATAAAGGTGGAAAAATCATTTTAGTTCAAAGATCATATTGTTGTAAAATCATATTACATACTTACATAATCCAACACATGGTAGTGTTAATCATGTGTTTGCATCCTCATATACCAATGTTATGCCAAATAAGGTTTCATATATAAATGAAAAGCCAAAATAGAATACATTTAAAATAAGTGATTCAAGAAGTGACCAAAAGGCTACTAAGAGTCCAATGAAATTCTATGAGAAATGATTAGAGATAAAGTGATTGAATTACCTCCTTTACATCTTATAAGGCAATCCAAATACTATTGTGTATATCATAAAATGTATGAGAATCATATAAATTATTGTTGAATATTAAAGAACAAAATACAAAGTCATAAATATAGCGGTGATCATATCATTAATACATCAACCAAGAACACCACTCACATTATGAGTACCTCTCCTAAACCACAAATACCAAAAATACAAATGTGGTTACTATTATCAAAATGTGACATCATTTAAACCTCTATGAATTTAGGTTTTTTTCATGTTTATTTTTCCTATAAGTGTCTATGGGTTATCATAGCTTACCCATGCCCTTACATTGCTAAATCATGAGTTCAAACCCATTTCTAATCACTTCAGAGAAGTTAAGGTTTCTTAGAAAAAATTAATGTATTTGGGGATTTTAAGTTTTATATTGTAGCTAATGGGGGTCTTTTCAAATCTTATTTCTTGCATGGTTATCAGAAGAGGTGAACAAGAGTCCATATGAGGTCTTATAGGGTCTTAGTCAAATGAAGTTTCCACGCCATGATGTCATCTAATTTTACTAGCCTTTTCTACACTTGAAAACTGCTTCTTAAGGATTTTAGAGCCATTTACAAGATGATTATGAAGTATGGTACATAAAAATGATAATTATAAAACACATAATTTTTTTTTCTAATGTTCCTAATGTCAGATCAAGTCAGAGGTTAGTCAGACCTTGTGGGTTCAATGCTCAAGGAAGGAGAATCAAGCTAAAAGGGGAATTTTTGATCACTTGTATAGTCATATTCAAGAGTGAACATATGACAAGTAACTTTAAACCATCCTTGATCCTTTTAAATGTTCATAGAGTTTGTCATAGGTCCAAAAATGGCAAGATATTCATGTTATACTTCATTGGGTCCCTTGGCAACCTTGTAAGGGTCATGTTTAAATGCTTGTTTCATAAAAAATATAGAGAGATAGCTATTGAGATATTCACCAGGGATGGGGAACCCAATGGTATTGATATTAATGTCATTAGTCTTTGGTTTAATCTCTTTTTATTTATGAATAAATGATAAGAAATTAAAGTGCTTTGAAAAGGCTCTAAACTCCATCACCTTGATTTCTTGGTAGTCTTATTGCAAATATGAAATCATTGTTGCATAATTTTTTTCATATGAGATTAAAAATGGTATGAGATTTATTCTAGTGCCATAATATCAACTAATATAGTGTATTTAAATACAAGAGACCTCCATTTTTCTTCATGATTATATATTTATCTCATTAAGTGGTAGTTGTCAATGTAACCAGTGAGCATTATCAGACCCTCTATGGTCTTAAAACATGAAAAAAATTCACACATGACCAAAATAATAGGTATTGATGATGAAACATTTCCTAATGACACAATTTTCAATGGGAGACTACACCTACAACTAGCCCTTTTGAGACACCTTCAAATGATACATGTAGGAGATGGGCTAAACACACTACTAAACATTATAGATCTTCAAGTGAATAAATGAGAAGGAGGTTCCTATGAGACCATTAATTAAGAAAGGGGTGTTGATGTCATGGAGTAGGTTCCACTATTTTACTAAGCAAAACACCTAGAGTTGTAATCTTAGTTTGGGCTTATTATAAGGTTTCAAGAAAGATATCATACATTGCAGGCCATGTAAAAGTTTTGAGATTTGAAAATAGAATGGGTAAGAATATCAAAAATCTAGAATGGTCATTTATAGTTCTCAAGGTGATAGGATTATATTGTCACATAGATTCAAGTACCCCATAATAAGGTATAATTACTTAGTTGTAGACCACTGGCCTAGATTAGCCAGTCACGAGAGAGATTAAGTTTTGAGGCCCTCACAGGCATGATTACACTTTATGAATGAATAAAAATGTTAATTATGAGTGGAAAAAGATATTCATGGTCACATAAAATCCATACAAGTATTAGGTATACTCATTATTTTATCTTAGACTTTTATCATTCCATTGGCAAAGGGCAGTCTTGAGACCAAAGGATCTGTTTGAACCCAAAACATAAGATAAGCATGTCAAACCCCCATGGAAGGACCTTGAGGTGATGCATAATCTATATAAGGTCTCAATACACTTTAAAGTTGTATAAAACTTTAGTTTTTAATCCAAATTCCCTTGAGGGCTAGCAAGGAGGTGACATGCCTTAAACCCCAAGTCCTTTGACTAGTACAACAAATACATACAATGGAGTAATAATCATTACCAAAGCAGGTAGAATCATGAGAAAGATTGTTTTTTAGGTGAATAAATCTCTCCTAATAATGTTATATATTTTCAAGGCCCAAAATTCAAATTAGACCTCTCTCAAGTTCAAGAAAGCTAAGTCTACCACCTAAGGAGCAACTTCACACACTCACACAATATCTCACACTTTACTTGGGAAGCTGATCAGATTGGAATAGGTGGGGGGAGGTTAGTAAATATAGTTATACATGTGTAATGAGTAAAATTAGTGGCCTATGATTTATCAATGATCATTAAGACCCTAAATAGGTCTTAAACCCTACCTAAACCCTTGGGTGAATTCAACATTGGAGATTTTCATTTTAATGGATCCAAATGCAATGTTTTCATTCTAAAAAACTTGAACCTTGTAAATATCTCTCTAATTATCCTCACCATGAAATTGTATGCTGTTTTCACATATACAAACATACTAAATGCCCTCTCTTTTGTTGGTTTTGATGAGATTTATGGGTACATACATGGATGAACGCTTAAATATCATTGTAGGAGGTACCATGGGATGTTTTATAACTTCTTAGGTGTTAGTAATATGGAACACATAGAAATATTAATGAATTAAATATGAAAATAAAATGTATAAAACATAACATAATAGTGACATAGATTTAACGTGGTTCACCCAATATGGGCTACGTCCACACAAAAACAACTAGTCCTTCTTATTCAGTCCAACTAATGAAGGGAAAAACCTACAATATAAACATTGAAATATCCTATTCACTCACACATAGTATGCTACCATGATTAAAATTCCCTCATATCAAAGGAGGGTTACATATTAGGGAAAAAATTCACAAACATAATTTCTACCAAGATCTATGACCTAATAGTGAATGGTCTAGATTTACTACAAAATTGCAATATTTTACAATGCATTTTTAACCCCCATGGTGACCCTAGTAAGGGGAATTTACCTCCCCATACCCCCTATTAAGAGCTAGGCACATTAAAATACTATCAGGCTCTACCATCCATCATTAGGTCACAAACTCATTTCATCTACTCATGAAACTATTCCTATAGGTATGCACAAAAAAGATAGTTTGAGGTGTACTAGGAATGAGATACCTAACTACATAGATTAGCAATAAAAATAGGTTTATGATGCCTATAAATCCTTGTTAATATAATGAAGTGATTGTTTGGTCTGATAGCATGATCTTAGGACCTTTTCTAGGGATCTATTTAGTTTTCATGGCCATTCAAATAGACTAACATGTGTAACTAGGCATAGCTAGCAACTAGTACTAGATAACCAACATTAGTGTGACTCCTTGAGAAGTGTGGAAAGTATTGAAAGATGTTAATTGGAGAATTTAAAACCTTAAAGAGTATTAATATAGTATGTCATTCTCATAGTGGTCATTTAAAATCTCCATAACAAGATTTAGATGATATCTTTGCTACCTAAGAAGATAGACTACACCTCATGAGATAAGCTAACTCCCTCTTCCAAGATATCCTATTTCAAGGGTAGATAATGATTCATACACCTTGGTGAGGTTTCATTATACCTTTTTACATAGATATTCATGCATTTTCAAGGTATATAAAGAATATTCCTAAAAAATATTAGATCAATTTTCAAGAAGGCTTTTGATCTCATCAAGGACTAACTCTTTCTAACTTGAAGGCAATTTGTAAAAGACATAGAAATCAAGTAAGACCTATTAAAGAATTTATATTATTCCTCATAAGTATTCTAAATCCAATCAATCTTTTATATATTATTGTAACCCCATAATATTTCATTATTGGTGTGGGATTTCTCTCTCTCTCTCTCTCACACACACACACACACACACACACACACACACACACACACACACACACACACACACACACACACACACACACACACACACACACACACACACACACACACACACACACACACACACACACACACACAGGTGCTATAAGTATGCCTAGTTTTGGCATTGTAAGGGATCCACAAAATAGGTAAGAAAATTCTTGGTGTTTTTTTTAATCATATTTTGACTTAAAAGATGAATTAAAATTATTTTAGGCTTTCCAAGTTCATATTTTAGTGTGTTGAATGAGTTATTGATAGATACTAGTGATAAAATTACTTTTCTTTGCATCTTATCTTACTTGTGTACACCTAGGTATGGATACATTATCTTCTTGTAGGTCACTTGGAGTACATTTAAGTTTGGTATTTTAGCTACATGTTTTGGAGTTTCAATAGTGTCTTCTTAGTCCTTTGAATCTCTCTGTCTATATGCTATACTTACCATAGTCTCTAGATTGAAATACTTATGTTATATTCTTTCTCTTAAATCATTAGACTATATTATAGTTTTATTTATTTTAAGTGAAAGTGTAGGATAGTATTGGATTAAATATTTTGGTATATCACACATTTGTTTTAGTTTTCTTGAAATTATATAGTTTCTTATCTCTTTTCATACACCAACTAGTTATTAAGAGGATAATTAAGACAAATTTAGGGAAATAGTCTTATCAACTAGAGGTTTACCACCACTATAGACAACCCAAAGGTTTAGGGGTAACCCCATTGTTTCAATCAATTTAAATAGGCTTCAACTAACTCTACAAGGGTACAAAATTGAGTGATAATAGTTATGGCATACTTGGTGGGATAGTTGTCCCAAGAACTTCTTGTCAAGGTGAATGCTAATTTTGACAAGACCACAATTACATAAGTGTTTCCTAATAATCATTTAGTGACTCCACAAAAGTTATGATATCTATTTGTGGAAAAATTTATCATTTTTATGCTTCATGGTCACTACTGTATCATATGCTAATAGAGGTAATCATTCTGAAAATCCACTCCCTCATCTCGAGATTCTTCTTGGAGTTCAGTACCCTTAGCCTTTCATGACATTTAAAAATCTTGAAGAAGAGTTTAAAGAGTAGAAAGATTTTGAAAGTCAAGAGTAGCAAGAGAGTGAAGAAGAGATTAAAGGTAACATGGATGGGCAACATTATTTCCTAACTTTAAATACTAAAAATCCCACAAACCTTGTTGCCTATGATGTTATCCTTCCCAATGCCACCAATAGTGTCCCTAATTTCAATGGAGAAGGTCATATCACCCCAAGTGAACACATTAGAGACATATCCAAGTTCTATAATTTCAATAATATCACATAAATTAACATATAAATTAGATTGCTTGCCATGTCCCTTAGGGGAAAATCCCTTTATTGGTATATAACCTTGTTAGGAGGATGCTTTACTATGTGGGATGAATTTGGGGAGTTGTTGACTAAAGTATTTGAGGATAAGAGTGATCATACATCATTGATCCATAAGATAAATTTCATACAAAGAGGTCCTAAATAATCCATGCATGATTTCAATGAAAGGTTCCAAAGGACATGGAATATCCTTCCATCTCCCATGAGGCCCCCTAAAAGATTTATTTTCCCAACCTACCTTAGAGCTATTGGGACTGATATAGCTATCATGTTGCAATCCATGGGAGGGTATACCTTTTTTGATACCTATGATGTGGCTATTAGATATGAGAATGGTTTGATCTAATATGGTAAATTCCCTCTAAAGGTCTCAATGCCTATCTTACCTAACATGCCCACTGCCCCTCCAATCTCTGCTCTAGTACCAAATCCAAATAAAAAGTTTGAAGTTGATCCACATAAATCAGATGATGTATTTTATTGGCAAGTAAAATATAAGGCTTTAGAAACTTCAACTATGCAATCTAATCAACATATTGGAGCTTACCAAAAATTCTACTATTAACCTCCACAATCAAACATATTTTCACCTCATCATAATGGTCAAGGGAGGGGACAAGGTCAACCTAATTTTAATAATTTACCTAATTCTTATAATCTAAATTCTAATCCCACCTCAAGAGCCATGGTTCCACTCCATAACAACCTAGTTCAAAGAGAAGAATGGAAAAATTCTTGGGGGAATCCTCAAGGTAAGTACATGAATGATAATTAGGGGTAAGGTAAAGACTTGGTGGATCAAGGAGGGACTACTCCTTAATTGACATCAGATGAAGATAGCTTCATGCAAGTAGAACCAAGTTTAGAGTGTAGTAATTCAGGAGTGAGCTTTGTAAACTACCAAATAAATGATAGATTTATCCTAAAATAGAGCACCTTAGTTGAAGCCAACCCAAGGTAAAATAAGATAGATCTGAGAGATATGAAATATGTGGATAAACCTCCAAAAAAAACCCCTTCTAAGCAAAAAGGTATGGACAAAAATATGGTATCCTTTATGAGCCTTGTACCTCTTCAAAATCAAAACTTGGGAAATGTGGTCAAACCTTCATTGCCTCAAGCTCAAGGTACTACATTACCTCCAAGGATGAAAGAAAAGGATAGTGTCTCCCCTTTGAATATTATTGACTCCTTGAAGAGCACAAAAATAAACATATCCCTTTGGGAGGTAATCCATATGTCTTTTTAAAAGGAGTTACTCCAATAACAACTATCCCAACTCTATATTTATCCCCAACTAGTAAAGAATATTAGTGAAAACCTCAAAAACTCACTAATAATATTGTTGAACCTTACACCAAGTTTGAAAAACCCCCACTTTTATATCTTACCCTCATTGTAGGAGATAAGTTGGACTATAATTACATCGTGGATAGTGGGGCAAACACTTTAGTCATGCCTAAACTAGTTGTAGACAAGTTGGGCTTGAAGTATGAGCCTTATATCAAAAGAGTGTTGTATCTTTATGTAACACTATCCAAGTCTATATGGATCATCAAAGGCTTGAAAGTGGTCTTACATGACTACCCAAGTTTTCCAATTCTATAAGACATAGTGGTTATGGATCTACCTGCACACTTTATCATTTGCCTATCAAGAGACTTCACTACTAAGATATGAGGGTATGTTGATGTTGATTGGTGTTTCTTGGATTTTATAATGAGGTATGGATCTCAAGTGACAATAATAACACAACCATTATACAAGTTCCACATTGAGCCATATGTAGGAAGTAGTTCCAATTTAAATTGCATTATCAATGAGCAAGAGGAGCATGCCATAGATGTTGGAACATCTTCCCCTCTTGAAAGTATTTTTGATCACTTATTAGATGAATATGGTGCTAATACCTATGATTATTATCCCTATAATTTCATGGAATAGACTGATTTGGGGGTGTATTTCCTATATGAGGAAGGAACACCTATACCTTCACCTGCCAAGGAGGAGGATGAGAGTGATGGAATGTGGGAGATGTTATTTGATGGTTCAAAGATCAAGATTGGCATAGGAACTGATGTTATTCTAGTTTTTTCATCTAAACATTAGTATTAATCCTCATATATATTCCATTTTAGTTATACCTTCAATGTGTCCAAGTATGAAGGCCTTGTTTATGGTCTTCAATGGGCACAGAGGAAGGGAATCAAGAATTTGAAAGTGTATGGGGATAATGGGTTGATTGTACATAAAGTAAGGAATATGAGTTCTACCAATAACCATTCTATTAAGTATTATAAGCATAGGGCGTGGGATTTACCTGAATACTTTAGTGAATTTAACATACAACTAGTCCCAAGAGAACAAAACAAGCATGATGATAGGTTGGTTGTAATAAGGGCATAGTTTGACATACTTACTAATATAAAGAAAGGAGTAAATTAGTCACATATAAAGGCCACTATGAGGAATTGTATTCATGATAATGAAGTATTTTATCAAGTGTCTGATAGTCACCAAAATATTGTATAATTCTTTCAAGAGGAGTTTGAATTCTCTTCAAAAAATTAAAAGAAGTTCTATGATCATTATGAATATTAGATTGTACAGTTGAGAACAAACAAGATACCCAGAAGATTGGTCACTCTAAAGAGAATATTAAATGAGGATGACCAAAATAATAAATATAAGGTGGGCATGTCCATAAAGGATGATAATTATTAAAGGGTATTACTCTTTAAGGATAATTTCCTTAAACTAGGTAGGGTATGCTCTCCATCTAAAAAATAAGCATTCACTGAGTTGTGTAGAGAATTCCATCATATATTTTCTTGAGACTATAGGGATATAATGGGGTTTGAACCTATCCTAGCCCAACATACTATTGAATTAGATCGTGGAGATAAACCAATTAGGTAAAATTAAAGGACTATTAACCCCAAAATTGAACCACTCATGAGAATAAAAATCACCAAAATAATTGAGTCTAAGATAATTTTCCCTATCAAGCACTAAAATTGGGTAGCTAATATTATTCTTGTTATAAAGAAGAGTGGGGGAATTAGAATTTGTGTGGAATTTAGGGACTTGAATAGGGTGTCACTCAAAGATCATTATCACTTACCCCATATGGAGTAGATATTTCAAGTTATTTTAGGTTCCCAATGCTTCTTGCTCCTAGATGGGTATTTTGGTTACAATAAAATTTTGTTAAATGAGGATGATTAGTTAAAGATAGACTTTACTATGAAATGGGGGACCTTTAATTATAATAAAAATCCCTTTGGTCTATCAAATGTTGGTTCCACATTTTAGAGGGCAATGTGCATAGATTACAAAGGTCTAATTAATAAGATATTGATAGTGTAGCTTGATGATATATCTGTGTTATCAAAGGATACAAATGACCACATGAAACATCTTAGGTAGGTGTTTGAGACATGTAGAAAATATGGCGTGTCCCTTAGCCCAAAGATGTGAATTTTTATTGTTCATGAAGGTAAGCTTCTAAGACACATTGTTTCCAAGGATGGCCTAGCCATTGAACCTAAAAGGATAGAGGATATTTGAAGCCTATCATTACCCTTGCACAAGAAAGGACTCCAAATTTTCATGGGTAAGAATTTTTTTTTGAGAAGATTCATATATGGTTTTGCATCTTTGGTGAAGCCTATCACAACCATGTTCAAGAAGAATTAGGTTTTAACTTTGACTAAGGAAGGTACAAATAATTTTAAAGCCATTGAGAAATTAATTGCCCAATCTCCCACTCTTGTAAATCTTTATTTTGCTAAGGACTTCATGTTTTATACATTTGATAACCTTGACACTATTTCAGTTGTGCTTGTGCAAAATAATGATAAGGGTGTTCAATAATCTATTACATTATTTAGTCAAGGTTTGGAGGATTATGAATCAAAATACACGTTCATGGAGAAACAAGTCCTTGCCATTTTAAGAGGTTTGAAGTTCAAACACATGGTTTTCAACAAAAAAAACCTCATGGTCTCTTATTATAGCACCAAGGAGTTCATCTTGAGTAAAGACCTCAACAAACAGAGGGAAGGGCAGATTACAAAGGTCATCGAGTATGATGTTGACATGAAGGTGACCAAGTTGATAAGGGTTAAGGGTTTATGTGAGAACTTGATTTTCAATCTCCATGAACCAAAAGATGAAGTTTTGGCTAATCAAGACTGCCCGCAACTAGTTGATCTCACACCCCTACAAATTTAGACATAAGACATCATTATATTCCTCCAAAATGGTGACTATCCTAATGGCTTGAGCAAGTCCAAAATAAGGTATTTTAGATTGGAAACTATTCCTTATTATCTTGTGGATATTGTGCTTTTAAAAAGAGATACAAATGGTATATTGTTGAGATGCTTTAACAATGACCAGTTTGGTGTATTTATTGAAAATTTTCATAATGGAGTAGAAGGGGGTCATTTCTCTCCAAGGAACACAATTTTAAAGATCATGAGGGTAGGATACTATTGGCTTAATATATTCAATATTTTTATGCTTGGGTAATAAGGTTTCCTCAATGTTATTTCTTTGTAGGCAAAAAAAAACTTGTAGCTCTCCCATTGAGACCCATTCAAGTGGACCAACCCTTCATGTAATGGGGTCTTGACTTCATTAGCATGATTAATCCTCCAATAAGTGCTAGCCAAAAGTGGATCCTTACAATAATTTATTACTTTATAAGATGGATTAAGGTAGTTGCATTTAAGGAGGCCAATGAGAGTTCTATGAAGGTATTGCTACAAGGTTTAGAACTCACTCTACCATCATTATAGATAATGCACTTGCTTTCATGGGTGCTAAGACAATTGATTGGGCAAATAGTGATGGTATATATTTGAGTACAACATCCAACTATTACCCTCAAGGTAATGGGTTGGATGAGTCTACTAATAATAACCTAATCAAGAATACCAAGAGGACTTTGGAAAATAGCCAAAGAACTTGGCATACTAAGTTAAACACAAACCTATAGGCTGATAGGATCACACCTAAAATGTCCATTGGTAACTCCCATTTTATTATTATTTATGAAAGGGAAGCTATACTATTCATATATAAAGAGATTCCTACCTTAGATATGGCACATCAGTTGGAATTGATTGAAAACACTCTAATGGAGGTGAGTTTTATAGAATTGATGGAGTTGCAAGAGACTAGAGACAATCCTCACAAAGCCGTGGAACATCATTAGTTGCCAATGAATAAGTCCTTTGATAAGAATTCAACTCAAAGAGTCTTCAAAGAGGGTGATATAGTAATGAAGTTAAATGAGGATAGAGCAAAGCCTAGGAGACACACCAAGTTTGACACTTTGTGGAGTGGGCCATACATCATCATCAAATGTAAGTAAAATAATTTATTCCAATTAGAAAGAATGGATGGGAAAGAGTTATCATATATGCCTATAAATGGGATGCATTTGAATCCATACTAATGATGATATTAAGGTTATTCATATACATAAGTAGATGTGTGGTGTGTGTTGAATAAGTGCTTATGCACATTTGATTATTTCCTTCTTGTTTGGTGTGTTTTCCCATCTATTTTAGATTGTTTCTATCTTGGTGTGGTGTGGTGCATTTATTTTATCTTGATCTAGTTTAGTTTCAAATATTATCTACCATGACTTCATCACCTAATGGTTGAGAAAAGGCTATTAGTCTCATATCCTAGTAGACAAGCTACCCTAAAAAGTCACCAAGAATGTTATCAAAATGTAACATCATTTTGACCTCTATGAGTTTAGGTTTATTTCATGTTTATTTTTACTAGAAGTGTCTATGGGTTATCATAGCTCACCCATGCCATTAAATTGATAAATCATGAGTTCAAACCCATTTCTAATCACCTCAGAGAAGTTAAAGTTTATTTATAGAACTTAAAGTATTTGGGGATGTTAAGGTTTCTATTATGGCTAATGGGTGTCTTTACAAAGATTATTTATTACATGGTTGTCAAAAGAGGTGAAAAAGAGTCCATATGAGGTATTTTAGGGTCTTGGTCAAATGAAGTGTCCACTCCATGAGGTCATCTAGTTTTACTAGCCTTCTTTACACTTGAAAACTGATTCTTAAGGATTATAGAGCCATTTACAAGATGAGTATGAAGAATGGTACATATAGTGATAATTTTAAAGAATTTAAAGATATTTGATAATGTTATTAATGTTATAAAAAGTCATAGGTTAGTCATACCTTACAGGTTCAACTCTCAAGAAAGGAGAAATCAAGCTAAAAGGGGCAATTTTGATCACTTGTATGATCATATTCAAGAGTGAAAATATGAGAAGTAACTATCTACCCTCCTTAGTCATTTTCAACATTTATAGAGTTTTCATAGGTCAAAAAATGGTAAGATATTTAGGTTATACTTCATCAAGTCCCTTGGAAGCCTTGTAAGGGTCATGTCTAAACACTTGTTTGATAAATAATATAGAGAGATGGATCCTGAGCTCTTCACCAAATATGGGGACCCAAATGGTATTGAGATTCATGGAATTGTTCTTTGGCTCAAACTACTATTCTTTATGAGCAAATGTTAATAAATTAAAGTGCTTAAAGAAGGCTCTAAACCCCATAACCTTGATTTATTGGTAGTCTTATTAAAAATATGAACTCATTATTATAGAATAAATGTTGTAGGATATTATAAAGGGTTTTATAGGTCTTATGTGCCATCATATCAACTCATCTAGTGCATGAAAATACATGAGACCTCCATGTTTCTTCATGTTACAGATTTGTCTCATTAGGTGATAGTCATTAATGTGACAAATGAGCATTGTTAGACCTTATATGGTATTTTAACATGAACACACCTCCTACATGCCCAAAATAATAGGTCTCAATGATGACATGTTTCTTAATGACTCAGTGGTCAATGGGAAAGTACACTTATAACTAACCCTTTTGAGACACTTTCAAATGATACATGTAGGAGATGGGTTAAACACATTGATAAACATTATAGATATTCAAGTGTATAAATTAAAAGGAGGTTCTTATGATACCAATCATAAAAAAAGTGGTGTTGATGTCATAGAGTAAGTGCCACTATTTGACTAAGCAAAACACTCAGAGTTGTAAGCCTTGTTTGGGATTATTATAAGGTTTTAAGAAGGATATCATACATTATAGGCCATATAAAAGCTATAATATTTTAATATAGAATGGTAATAATATAAAAAATTCATAATTATTATCTATAGTTCTCAAGGTGCTAATATGATACTATCACATAGATTTAAGGACCCCATCATAAGGTACAATTACATAGTTGTAGACCACTGGCCTAGATTAGCTAGTCATGAGAGAGATTGAGTTTTGAGGCCATCATAGGAATGATTAAAATTTGTGAATGGATATATAGGTTTATTATGAGTGGAAAAATATATTAATGGTCACCTAAAATCCATACAAGTAGGAGGTATACTTATTGTTTTATCTCAGGCATTGCTCACTCTATTGGCAAGGGGCAATCTTAAGACCAAGGGATTTATTTGAACCAAAAACACAAAATAAGAATGTAAAACCCACATGGAGGGACATTTATGTGATTAATAAGCATATATAGGGTCTCAATACACTTTAAAGTTGCATAAAACCTCAATTTTCAATCTAAATGCCCTTGAAGACTAACAAGAAAGTGACATGCCTTAAACCCCAAGTCCCTTAACCAGTGTACCAAATACATATATTGGGGTAATAATCATTAAAAAATAATGTATAATAATTAATCATATTATTTTGGATGTGTCTGAATCTCTCCTAATAATGGGATTGAGTTTTGAGGCCCAAAACCCAAATATTACCTCTCTTGAGTTTAAGAAAGCTAGGTTTGCCATTCAAGGAGAAGATTCACACACTCACACCATATATAAAAATTTTCATGGGAATGTGAGCCAATTTTAATATTTTGGGGGTCAATCAAGAAGTTTCTACAAGTGGAACGAGGCCAATTGGTGGCCTATGCTTTATGAATGATCGTTAAGACCCTAAATAGGTCTTAAACCCTACGAAAACCCTTGGTTGAGTTTGATATGGGAGACTTGATTTATAATGGATCCAAATTAATTTTTTTGGATGTTAAAAAACTTTAACCTTGTCAAAATATCTTTCATTCTCCTCACCATGAAATTGGATGTTGATGTCACCTATACTAACACATTAAATGCCCTCCCTTTTGTTGGTTTTGATGAGATTGAGGGGTATAAACATGGATGAATTCTTGAATAAAATTACAGTAGGTACCATGAAATGTTTTATAACTTATTAGGTCAAAAAATACTTTCATATACTCATGAAGCTATTCCTACAGGTTTGCACAAAAAAAATAGTTTGAGGTGTACTGGGAATGAGAGACCTAGCTACCTAGACTAGCAAGAACAATAAGTTTATGATGCATTGAAAGCCCAGTTCATATAATGAGGTGATTGTATTTTTGATATAATGATATTAGGCCTTGTTATAGGGATATATTTAGTTTTCATTGCCATTAAAATATACTAACATGTGCAACTAGGCCTAATTGCCAACTAGTACTAGACAACCAATGTTGAAGTGACTTCTTAAGAAGTATGGTAAGTGTTGCAAGGTGTCAATTGGAATCTTAAAAGACATAAATAAGTGGTAATAGAATATGTCATTATCAGTGTGGTCACTTATAATCTACATAACAATATTCAAATGATATCTCTACTACTCAAGAAGATAAATTACACCTCATGATCTAAGTTAACTCCCTCTTCCAAGAAAGCCTATTTTAAGGGAAAATAATGATGCATACACCTTGGTGAGATTTTTATCTACCCTTGTACATAGATATTAATGCACTTTCAAGGTAGATAAAGATGCTTCCTACAAAATATTAGATCAGTTTTCAAAAAGGCTTATGAGTTCCTCAAGTATTGACCCTTTCTAATTTGAAGGCAATTTGTAAATAACACATGTTCAAGACTTTAGATGATTCCTCCTAAATCTTATGAATCCAATAAATATTTTATATATCCTTTTAACCCTCTAATATTCCATTCTTGGTGTGGGATTTCTCTCTCTCTCTCTCTCTCTCTCACACACACACACACACACACACACACACACACACACACACACACACACACACACACACACACACACACACACACACACACACACGCACACACACACACACACACACATTGGTGCTATAAGTATGCCTAGTTTTGGCATTGTAAGGGATCCGCAATAAAGGTAGACAAAGTCCTGCTATTTTTGTTACTCATATTTTACATTAAGAAATGAATTCAAAATAGTTTAGGCTTTTTAAGTTCATATTTAAGTGTGTTGAATGAGTTGTTAATAGATATTATAGATAAAATTTCTTGTCCTTGCATCTTGTCTCAGGGATTTTTTAGTGGTGAATCTTCATTAATCTATGGATATTCTATTTTTCAAAGTAAACATTTGGAAATTTTTGTGGAGTGGCTGATAGGGTGGGATAACCTAAATTTTTTGGGTCAAAGTTAATTTCAAGGATAGGTTCACCTACATTTAAATATTAATTTCTTCATATAAATGTAATTCCTCAGTACCTCGAAAGCTAATCTATAGGAATTCTTCACATACCATTGGGAAACTTTAGGAATTTATTTGGTGGATTCCATTTTAGGTCCCAAGAGGGCTTCAAGAATTAATAACTCCCAGCAAGGTTTGTAATTATTTTTTATAATATATATTTTTAGTATTTTTTAATTATAATTCTATTTATTACTCTTTAGTTTTCATCACAACAATCAAACATGAGGGCAATCAATGGTAACTTGTGGGTGTTTGATGACATCTTGTTAGTATGAGCACTCGATGGAAACCTACTGGCCCATAACTATAGTCTACTAGCTTATGATGGTATCATGTAGGTAGATGATGGTAGGTTATGAGTAAACAATGGTATACTACCTATGAGTGAATGATAGTAGGCTACAAATGAATGATAATATATTATAAGCTAATTTAAATAGGTAGTAGGCAAACATCAAAATGTAATGGGTGGATGCCCACAATTTATGGGTAGATGTTGGTAGTCTTTAGGTAGGTGCCAATAGTCTATAGGTGGGCATAGGTAGTCTATGAATAGATGCCAATAGTCTGTAGGTAGATGCTAGAAATCTACAAGTGGATATTAGTAGGCTATAGGTAGACACCCACATCCTATGGGAGTCTACCCATAGGTTACAAGGATTTTCCTGTAGGCTATCAAAATCTACCTATATCCTACCATCACATGCCCATAGAATACTAATGTTTACCCATAGATTATTGGTACCCACTCATAGAATATCAATACCCACCCTTAGACTGATGGTATCCACTCACTACCTACTAACATCTACCCACTACCTATTAGCATCAGGACATAGTCTAACATCATTTATTTACACCTTGTCGTTATTCATCGGTGTTATGTCATCATTTTTTTGAATTTATTACATGTTTATCTACCTTTATGTGATATTCATAGAAACTTGGTAGGCCTTATATAATTCACCATGTGGTATTGCATGATTTGCCTTTGCAATGATATACCTTCCAAACTAATTTACCACTATTAAGAATCTGATTCACCTCAGGATCTTCATGAATTTTTTAAATGGCCCACTAAAATGAACCCTATCTTGTCTTATTTGTGTACACCTGGGTATGGATACATTTTCTTCTTGTAGGTCACTTGGATTACATTGAAGTTTGGTATTATAGCTAAGTGTTTTGGAGTTTCAATATTGTATTATCAATCCTTTGAATCTCTCATTTTATCTGCTATACTTAACATATTTTATAGGTTGAAATACTTATGTTATAATCTTTATCTTGAAGCATAAAATATATTGTAGTTTTATTTCTTTTAAGTGAAAGTGTAAGATAGTATTGGATCAAATCTTCTAGTGTATCACCCCTGTGTTCTAGTTTTCTTTCAATTAGATAGTTTCTTTTCCATTTTCATACACCAACTAGTTACCAAGAGAACACTCAAGATAAATTTAGGGATCAATCCCTATACATATAGGTTTACCCCCACTATAGACAACCCATAGGTCTAGGGCTAAGCCCATTGTTTCACTCAATTGGATTAGGTTTAAACTACCTCTCCAAGGGTGAAAAATTGAGTGAAAATAGTTACCAAATAAAATGTTAGAGTAAAAATAGTTGAAACTATCAAACTTAGAGGAAGAAAAGGTTTAAAAAGACAAATCATGTTAATAAAAGGATACAATTTTACCTCTAAATAATGATACTCAGTTTCCCAAACAATATGATTTTGGAAATAAATATTTACAAAACTTTGATTATCATGGTCAAGGATTGGGAAAACATTTCCAAGACATAACTCATCCTATCTCCACATATGATTAGAATGAACATCAAGGCTTGGGTTACATTAGAAATACTAATGCAAATCATTCAAAGATACATTTGGCTAATGCAAAAGAAAAAGAACATTTGAAAAATATAGGGTTATAAATGTGGTTACAAATGAGGAAACTACAACTCTTTCTTCAAATTAGGGAAAATTCATTGCTTCTATAGATGGTAAACAATACTTAGATGAACATTTCAACAAACTATATGCTGATCCACTTGGTAACATAACACGTAATATACTCATACCTATTAGAATTGGTACCTATAGATTTAATCCATCACCAAAAATTGAGAAACCAAATCGAGATAAACTCAAACCAAATATACCAAGTACAAACCTACTAAAAGATCATGGTAAACTTTTTACTTATACTATACACACATATGACACATTTAGTTCAAGAAATGTTATTTATTTATCACTACTAAAATATTCTCGTCCTCCTCTTGAAATGATTTTATATCTTATACAATCTCCAAATATTCTACTAATACCAAAAAAAATCAAATAACTACAAAAATATACAAATATTTTCAGTATTTACATGTTCTTTTATCTCTTTGGCATATATGTTGTTAGTTCCTTGTTGGTAGATGGTATATCAATACTTTATATGTATAAACTGGTTTCACATATCTTTTGAGTGTGATTCAAGAATAAATATATACATAATATATGCACTTTCAAATGTTGGGCCTTCCCTCTACTCATGTCTTATGGAAACTAGGGGAATTCACTTATTTGATCATAATACATCTAGGTTATATCATTTTATGGTCACTTTACATTATCATGTTTGAGTTCATTTACTTACACATGCCTTTATCCATGCTTATATATTTTTTAGTGTACTTGATTTTCTATGTATTGAACATTTTTTACTATTACATACATCCAAATACTAGTATGATATATTTATGTTGGTTGTTTATACTTTTCCATTATGCACTTCCTTGAGTGTCTTAAATTCATTTTTTGAGCATTTGAACATGCTCCATTGTTAATGGTCCCCATGCCTTTGTTCATATCTTTGACATTTGAATATGTCATCCTTTATTGTGTTTGGACATTTGAATATGTCATTCTTGATTTTGTGGACATTTTATTAAATCGTGTCCCTTCAATTATGTGGTATTTGAACATACTCCTCATTTGAGGTCTCCTTAGACCATTTTATTTTGATTTTATTTTGAGTGCTCTTGTGTGTGTGTTTTATTGATTCATGAGATTGTACTATTACTATCTAGATGTTTCCATGATTTTTATCATCCATCTTAGGGCTTGATGTGATCACATTCTACATGTTTTAATGATATATCTACCTAGACATGCTTTTTACATATGTTACTTAGTTCATACACAAATTATACAATTATATTGTCCTTTTGAGGTAAGGTTACTACTAGTTTCTACTTACCTTCACCTCAAAAGAGGGGGCATATTATTCAAGGCATGTAATAGAGGCATGGATTCCACATTCTTTAAAAATTCATATATATAGTGGGGTCATGTTATGGAAACATGTTCTCCACACTTACACTAGTTTTCATATTCAGATTATAGTAGCAACATGTTATGGAAACATGTTTTACACACACGGTTTGAAAACTGGCTAAACATCATAGTTATATGATTCAAATACACAATTTTGGTAGAATCATATACATTGGTACCATTGTTATACATAGATTTCAGCATGAGAAATATTTAAGGTGCATATGCTATGTAATGTGGACCTAAAATTGTAAAATTAAATTAGTTTAATATTTTAAAACACTTATATGGACTGCCAACACCCACTAATTTGGACTTTTATAGAATGTATTGAAAAAATCTTCTACAATTTTTAGTTCACTTTTGGTATGGTTGAGGTTATCAAATCATTCAATATCTCTATGTTTATAGGTAGGAATTGATTAAATCATCTAAACTCAATAGATTTATAGTGTGAACTGACTTGGTTCACTCATGATCACTAGGTTATAAGTATGATTGGGTGGTTGCGATAATATCAATTATTAGGTGGAAACTCACATTTTCTCCAAAGTTACAGGAATTTTTCCTCTAATATCTCTCTCTCTCTCTCTCTCTCTATATATATATACACTTTATAGATTTATATTTGTCCTATTCATAGTTATAATGATTCACAATGACTCATATTTTTAGATAAAATTTCCAAAAGGAAAAGTGGCTGTATCAATACATAGGTGTACTAAAGGTTGCTCTCTTTTGATTTCAATTATTTTAATGATTTCAATTTTAGTTTATATGCAGTGATTATATATTGTAACATGCTCTTGGTTTTAGGTAAGTCACTAAAAAATCACTCAATTTTGGCTCCAGAAAAGGTAAGATGTGTTATACACACCCATGTACACATTTATTTCCCTTTAAACTAGAAATTTCATTACTAGATTAAAGGGGAGTAAATGTAGACACTTTATAAATTATATATCACCTTAGTCTTATAACTTGGAAAATAGATATCATGGATGTACCTTCAACCTATATACCTTACTGTAGAGAGGATTACAAACCAAGTTAGTCAAGCATTAGTCCTTAAACAATGAAACATGCATAAATAACTAACTAACCAAGCCTATCTATTCCTATGGGAATTACAAAGGATAACAAAAAACAAATGAAAGAAAGCAACACCATATTACCTTCCAAAATGAATTCACCATGCCCATGTGGCTCAAAAACATGTTCTCCCTTGATCAAGCATCCTTGTCTTTGTCAAAAATGGTGGAAAACTCCTCTAATGTCTCAAGAACACTCCACGAAACCTAGGCTCTTGATATGGAATCACTAAACTAGCCTATAAATAAAGCTTTGTATAAACAGTTTAGCATTATAAAATTTCATTGTTTAAACATTAAAGATATTTGAACATAATAACCTTACACCAAAATAGATTAAACATGATGTCCATGGCCTCTCTATTTATAGATTTTTGAGATTGCTCAGGATCAACATCAACCACCCATCTTGAGATGAAGATGTGTGGTTGAGGATAATCCTAATATTTGGAATTAAATACATAATTATCCTCAAGATGACCTTGGAAAAAGGGGAATTTAAGAGGTATGGGAGGCATCAACTAGGCATGGGTGACCCATAATCCTGATATTTTATACACTTATGGCTTGATGGATGCCACCCCATAGATGATGTCACTAGGTGATGCAGATAATAAGAATCAATTTTCAAAAAGAAATATTCAACAACTCTCATGAAAAATCTACTTAAGCCCATGATTTGGATTAGTTAGACTTAAGTAAGGTTAATCAACATTTGTGCAATTATTTGAAAATTGACCCTCAACTAATCAAAATGGTCAGAAAGTCATATTACTGGGTCATAATTTGACTCAAGAAGAATTAGAAGGTGACGCTAGATGCATTAGAACCATATTCCCATTTATGATGTTGCCAAAAACAAATGACAAAGGTACATGATGCATACTAATGAATTTAGAAGAAAAGAGTGCTCCAAATCACTAAATGGTGAAATGGTCATTTTGACTCAAAATGATCTAATCAAAGTTAACTGGCCCATAAAATGCATTGCCCTATTTAGGGATAATTTGACCTAAAATGACATTTTTAAATGACAAGTTAAAACCATTTAGAATGTTTTATGGATTTTGACCTAAAATGTGCATTTGAGTGTAATTCAAGTAAGATTGATAATTTCAACATAAATGGTGTTAGGATTAGATGTCTACATTTTTCCCCTATTTGAGAAGGCATAGCGAGACATTCAGGTGAAGCAACATCTTTTCAAAGAAAAGAGTTGTTAAGAAGAAATTGGAATAGACCCATGATTACCCCTCAGGAGGACATACTAGGATGAAAGAGAAGGATGAACTCTCGAAATAGAGAGAGAGAAAGTGAGAGATTAACCTATGGAATAGATCACATCTAGATGAGCTAATGCTTGCACACATGATTACCATCAATGATCAAAATATAATTAGAGGTATAATAGGCCCTAGAGATGGGGGTAGTGGGAAAGATATAATCCATAAATGTAAGGGACACACTATAAATGTACCTAATTTGAGAGTACAAACTATGTGCTTATGTCATTGATCAATCCTGAGACAAGTTGCACACTAAAAAAATTGCCATCATGGGATTTAATGTGGAGAGCTTAGAATTAGAAGAAAAAGGAGAATGTTCTACTTCAGAAAGGGAAGCACCACTAGAATGGGGTCTCTAAAGATAATATAATAAGAAGTTGCCCAGTAGAGCAAATGTGATCATGATAAAATAGTCTTACCAATAATAAATAACAAAGGTACGTGGTGTGTACCAATGAATTTAGAAGAAAAAAGTGATTTAGAGCACAAAAGGTGAAATCGTCATTTTGACTCAAAATGAATTGATCAAAGTTAGATGGGCCATAAATTACATTTCCCTATTTAGAGATAATTTGACCTAAATTAGCACTTGTAAATGAAAAGTTTGAACCATTTAGCATGTTTTATGGAATTTGACCTAAAATGTGCATTTGAGTGAAATTAAATCAAGATTGATAATTTCAACACAAATGGTGTTAGGAATTGGATGTCTACATTTTACCCCTATTTGAGAAGGTGTAGTGAGACATTCAGGTGAAGTAACATCTTTTAAAAGAAAAGAGTTATTAAGAAGAAATTAGAATAGACCCATGATGCCCCTCGAGAGGACATACTAGGATGCAAGAGAAGGATGAACTCTCAAAAAGAGAGAAATTGAGATATTAACCCATGGAATAGATCACATCTAGATGAGCTAATGCTTACATACGTGATTACCATCAATGATAAAAATATAATTAGAGGTATAATAGTCCCTAGAGATGGGGGGAACGAGAAAGATACAATCCATAAATGTAAGGGATACACTGTAAACATACCCAATTTGAGAGTACAAGCTATGCGCTTATGGCATTGATCAATCTCAAGACAAGTTACACACTAAAATATTGCCATCATGGGATTTAATGTGGAGAGATTGGAATTAGAGGAAAAGGGAGAATGTTCTACTTTAAGAAGGTAAGCACCACTAGAATAGGGTCTCTAAAGAGAATATAATAAGAAGTGCCCTAGTAGATAAAATGTGATCATGATAAAATAGTTTTGCCCTAGTATGGTGAATTTTGATCATTGATAAAGAATAAATAATGATTTTTCCCCTATAGATCTGATATGATCAGACATGGTTCAGATGTTGTGCCCTAGCAAGGGAAATTTGGCAAGCAAAATAGCTCAAGAATATAACCCAAAAGATAGGTTAAAGTGAGCGGGCACAAACGTATATGCGATGGTGTAATGGCTTAGAAATCCATATAAAACCAAGCATATGATAATGCACAAAGTGATGAGAGAGATGAAAACAATAATGGAGATAGTCAAGCTTACCTCAATAGAAATTGAGTGTTACCTACATAGTTTTATGGACTCATGTTCCAACATGAACTTCAAGCCAATGTAGTTCACCTAAATTTGGAAGATAATGGAACGAGGAATGTTGAAAAATGACCAAGAATTGATTAGAATCATAATGTATGCAATGAGATGCATGTCTAAGCATAAAAAAAGAACATTGAAATGCATGCTACCTATAAGCCTAATTCGATATCATGATCCTAGGTTTTGCAAAGTATTCTTGAGAATCATTCATCAGAGCTAATGTTGACATTAAGACCTAAGCATAAAGTGCTTTCTATGGCAAAATAATTTAGGTATAATAAGTATGAATAACTTAGAATGACATAAGATTCCAATTGCATTTATCTAGTTCAAATGTGAATATATAACTAAGGATAATGGTAAAATAATGACCAAAACTAGAGTTACAATGATTTACATTTAAACAAAAAAGTAAAAATAGAGAAAAAGATAAACGTAAATAAACCTAACTTGAAATGAAGATATGATCTCTCAAGACTTAAGTAGGAACAAAAAATGTTTAAAAACAAAATGCAAGAACATCTTAATGACATGAGACCAAGTTATAAATAATCAAGATCCATGTGGACCATCAAGGCATTCTTGAACACAAAAGAGAAAAGAAAAATCAAATAGTAAAACAAGACAAAGAAACACAAGACTAAAAAATAAAAAGAGAAAAAGAGAAGAAATAAAAGGAGAGGTGAAAAATCACAATCAAAACACCAAGAAAACTCAAATAAACACACAAACAAAAATCAAGTTAGTGAAGTTTAAAGACAACTATTCATGCATGTGTGGTAAAGGCGTTACTTTCCACTACATTATATCAAATAATAATGACATGACAATTTTTCCCTAATTAAAGAGGAAAAATGATAGAAGAAATGAGGGAAGAGAAGAGAAGGAAGGGGTTGGCTGAGCTAACTTTAGATATATAAGATAAGTGTTATTACCTACATAGTTCCATGGATGCATGTTTTAACATGAACTTCAGGCCAAATGTAGTTCTCCCAAGAAATGGGATAGATTAAAAATGATGATCATACTAGCATGATATATAGAAGAAATGGAAGAGATGACAAACAAATGAGAATGGTGATCCAAAACTCAAAATTTTTGGTTGATAAATATCTAAATAGCATAGAAATAACACAGTAACAATGAATTCTCTAAGAAGAGATGTAGTATTACTCAAGATCGTAATACAAATATATGCTTATCTCTAGGAAGAGATGTCTGTCTTCACATTTCAAGTTACCTCTTCATTTATACACATGTTGAAAGCATGGGGAGGATGTGGAAGGTCAAAAATATCAAGGGAGATTAAGTGGTTTGACTTCCAAGATTTAAAACAATACAAAATTTGAGGAATTACTATTTTTAGAAACTTACTATTTTTAGACTGCGCTATTAAAATTAAAATTTGAGGAACTTCCATTGGGTTTTCAGGGGTCAAAATTCATTGAATAGAGCTCATGAAATTTCACGATTTTCTCATCATTCTTAGCTTTCCAATGGTTCAAATGGTGAGTCAATTGGAGCTACAGTGCAAAAGTTATGGCTCCCAAAATTTTTGTCATCAATTGGGGTGGAACTGCCACCCAAATTATCGCCTAAATTATTGCCTGGATCATTCCTCCCTCCTAAAAAGCAATGGTCCCCATTGAATCAATGTTCCCCATCAAGTGTGGTAGTTGTTTCTTGATTTGGTTCTCTATGAGCCACTCACCTTGATGGCTAAGCTGACTCCTTTTGACCACTCAATAAAGTGAAATAGAGCATCCTCTTGTTGTCTTCATCTAGGTATCCATAATCTGATCTTCTTCAAATGGAGAAAAACTCTATGGATCAAGCTCATCAATGTCAAGTTTTTCTTCTACAACTAAAGTGTCCAAGAGAGGTGGGTGATATGGTTTGAGGAGATCCACATTGAATATTGGATGCAGACCAAGGTAGGCTAGTAGGTTCAACTGAAAAGCATTTTCTCCAACTCTTCTGGTGATGGTGTAGGGACCATATCACAGAGGCAAAATATTTTGGTGTGGGCCTGCAAGCCATTCATTTTGAAACCACAACCAAACCTTGTCACCCATAGTAAAATGGTGTATAATCCTATGTTTGTCATGGCATTGCTTATACTTCTAATTCATCTTCTCTAGGATGTCATGAACTTGTTTCTGGATGTGTTACATTTGTTCAATAAACTTTGTTGCTTTTTCTGCCTCAGATCTTCCATGAGGTGTGTATTCCATGGTGGAAAATGGAATAGCTATAAGAATTGGTGCCATGGGTTGGAACCCAAAACATACTTGGAATGGACTGTGCTTGGTCGAGCAGTCCAATGCTCGATTGTATCCATGTTGTATGAAAAGAAGTCCCTCATTCCATGTGTGTGGATGTTTGAAGTGATACATATAAATCATGTGAACAATCAAGTGGTTTACCACCTCTATTTGTCCATCAGTCTGTGGATGGAAGGCTATGGACTTCATCATCTTAGTATCCATCATCTTCCATAGAGTGGACCAGAAGATGCTTAGGAACCTTCTATCTCAATCTCATACAATGGACTTGGGGAGACCAAAATGGAGCCATACATGACTAAAATATAGTTGAGTAGTTTCCTTAGCAGATATATTTTTCTTACAAGCAATCATGATAGCCATTTTTGAAAATTGATCAACTACCACAAAAATATAGTCCTTACCATGTTTTGAAGTGGGCAAACCTGAGAGAAAATCCATTGAGATAGATTCCCAAGGCCTGGTTGGCTCTATAAATGGAATGTACAATCCTTGCTTCTTATTTGTTGGCTTGGATATCACACATGGGGTGCAAGATTTAAGATATCTTTCCACATCCTTTCGCATATGGGGCCAGTAAAAGTGTTTTTAAAGAACTGCCAATGTCTTTTCAATACCAAAGTATCCAGCTGTCCTACTGAAGTGTGCTTCCCATATCATCTTTTATTGCTTTGTAACTCAAACACAGATGTGACCCATATGATAGAGGACATTATCTTGCAAATATAAATTAGAAACATGTTTATCTTTTTGAAGTGCTTGATATGTATCAGCAAAGGTAGGATCTGCTTCATACAGAGCACCCCAAGTGGCAGTCTCATGTCCACATAGGTCCAAAACTATTGTGAGTATAGTAATTGGTGGGTAGCTCAGACAATCTACAATTGTATTTGAGCTCCCCTTTTTGTGTTTGATTATCAGGTGGAATTGCTGAAGATATGTGGCCCACTTTTGATGCCTCTCATTTCAGAGTTTGCTTTGCATCTGGATGAATTCAAATGGTCTATGGTTAGTGTGGATGACCATTTCTTTCCCCAAGATGTAGTGTTTCCATTGTTTTCAAGCTTGCAAAATGGCATAGAGCTCCTTATCATATGTTGGATATTTCTTGACTGTATCAGTGAAAGTTTCACTGTGATATGCAACATGATGGCCATGTTGCATGATGACAACTCCCATGGCATATTCAGATGCATCTATCATCAACTCAAAAGGTTGATGCAAATTTGGTAAGGCAAGAACAGGGGCTGAGCAGAGTCTATTCTTCAAATTCTCAAATGCCCTTTATTTTATTTCACCCCACTAAAATGTAGCTTTAGCTCCTCCTTTAGTCACTTGGGTTAGTGACCAAGCAACATGTAAAAATCCAAGAACAAACATGTGGTATAAATTTGCAAGACCCAAAAAGATGCAAATCTCTGTGAGGGTCCTTGGTGTGGGCCATTCTCGAATAACCCAAATCTTTTCTAGATCAATATGGACCCCTTCTTCATTCACAATGTACCCGAGGTAATGAATTATTGTCATCCTGATGTGCATTTGTCAAGATTTGCATACAACTTATGCTCTCAAAGAGTTTGAAGCACCTTACGAATATGTTGCAAATGTTCTTCCCATGTTCTACTATAGATGAGTATGTCATCTAAGTAGACAACTACAAATGAGTTGGTGAAGATTCGTAGGATGTCATCCATCATCCTCATTAGGGTTGCAAGTGCGTTAGTTAAGCCAAAAGGCATAACTAACCATTCAAAGAGCCCCTCCTTAGATTTGAATGCCATTTTCTAGACATCAATGGGATTGATGGGAATTTGGTGATAACTATATTTTAGATCAATTTTGGTGAAGAACTTTACACCACGGAGCTGGTCCAATAGGTCATCAATCCTGGGGAGAGGATAACAATTCTTCATAGAGATTTTATTCATGGCTCGGTAGTCAATGCAAAGCCTCCATGTTCCATCTTTCTTCAGTGCCAAGACAATTTGGCTACCACAAGGTGAAGATCTTGGCCTGATGTGACCCTTTTGGATCAATTCTTTTTATCTCATCATTCTCCAAAATTGATCTGCGATACATAGGACTGTTAGGCAAAGGTGATCTTGGGATCAATTCGAAAGAATGTTTTACTTGGAAATGTAGTGGAACTCCTGTGGGTGACTTGAATAAGTCATCATATTCTCCTGTGATTCATCCTAGCTGCTTCTATTGTTGTGTTGATTATGTAGTCAAGACTGGAACATTGGCCTTCTTAGATTTCTGTGGCTTGACCACTATGAGAATAAATTGCTTTGTTTTCTCCACCAATCTCTTGCATTGCTTAGCATTGATCAGGGAGACTAATGTGGGAGGTGGTATCTCTGGTACCCTATAACACCATGTTCCAAGAGTGAGGGTGATCCTTCGGGTTTGTGATTCATAGATGCCATGTCGCTCATACATGAACGACTGACCAAGGAGTACATCACAAACATCTAGATTGACCACATCACACAAGACTTCATCTTGGAATGGTTTTATAGCATATGAAAGAAGACACTGATGGGTGACATGGAGGTCTCTCCCTGGGCTCAACCATCCAATACTGTAGGGCTTTGGATGAGGCTTCATGGATAGATTTAGACTTTTCACAACTTTAGTAGAGATTAAATTCTTTTGACTCCCACTATCAAGAATGAAATGTAGAGGCTTACCTTTTACCCATAATTTGGAGTGAAACAATATTTACTTGTCATCTAGTCTTTCCTCATGAGTCTATGATGAAGCGACAATGGTGTCAGGCTTAGCATCTACAATTTCTTCTTCGTCCTCTTTATCGAGTGGTCAAAAGGGGCCAGCTTAGCCATCAAGGTGAGTGGTTCACAGAGAATCAAATCAAGAAACAACTACCACACTTGATGGGGAACATTGATGCAATGGGGACCATTTCTTTTCAAGGAGGGAGGAATGATCCAGGCAATAATTTAGGTGACAATTTGGGTGATAGTTCCACCCCAATTGATGACAAAACTTTTGGGAGCCATAACTTTTTCACCTTAGCTCCAATTGACTCACCATTTGAACCATTAGAAAGATAAGAATGAGGAGAACATCTTGAAATGGCATGAGCTCCACTCAATGAATTTTGACCCTCGAAAACCCAATGGAAGTGCCTCAAATTTCAATTTTAATAGTGCAGTCTAAAAATAGTAAGTTTCTAAAAATAGTAATTCCTCAAATTTTGTATTGTTTTAAATCTTGGAAGCCAAACCACTTAATCTCCCTTGAGATTTGTGACCTTCCACATCCTCCCCATGCTTTCAACATGTGTATAAATGAAGAGGTAACTTGAAATGTGAAGACAGACATCTCTTCCTAGAGATAAGCATATATTTGTATTACGATCTTGAGTAATACTACATCTCTTCTCAGAGAATTCATTGTTACTATGTTATTTCTATGCTATTCAGATATTTATCAACCAAAAATTCTAAGTTTTGGATTAGTTCATCAATTGGGGTGGAACTATCACCCAAATTATCACCTAAATTGTTGTTTGGATCAAATGGTCTAGTAAATAAGAAGCTGATGAGATGAGAAAGAGTGATCTTATAAAATGGAAAGTGTGTGGGACAAGATGAAATGAACTAGTGTTTTGGTGCTTATAAAATGGTAAGAACATTTAAACTTAATAGTTGCTCATAAAATAGTGAGAGAATTCAAACTTAACTGTTTCTCATAAAATGGTGAGAGCATTCAAACTTAATGGTTGCTCATAAGATGATGAGAGTGTTAAAACTTAATAGTTGTTCATAAAATGGCATAAGCATTCAAACTTAATAGTTTCTCACAAAATAGTGAGAGTGTGGGATGGTGGAACAAGAATGTACAAATGTATAAAAGTGTGAGACAATGTTTTTATTCTTTTATGGATTATGTTTTGATGTTTTTGGTATTTTCAAAATATTTCTAATGTTTTTAGTGTTTTTAGGATAAAATATGTATAAGGTGAGACCATCTAGTCGAGGAGATGCACATCTTAGTATTAGAGGTTCCAATAAGATATCTAAGCTAGTTGCAACAGTCCATGCTCACAAATTAGTGAGAGTGAGGTTCTTGATAAAACAAGAAAGCAACAAAATATTTATACTAAAAAGATGTGACTGTTCACCTATTAGAAGCTGCATAAGATTGTCCTAGCTGAACTACTTTGTAGAACCACTATTGAAGATGTTCATAATGCTCATGAGACATAATCAAGATTGTAATTAATCAAGGGATAAAAAGTGTTCAATCTTATAACATATCCTATACATAACAAAGAATATGAATCTTGAAGAGAGAAATCTAGAATGGGATGAAGAATGTGTTCAGAGTGCCAAGAGTTCAAAAGCCTTTACCATCAAGATTCACAAAAAGTGGACTAGGGTAGTATAAAATGCGCTCAAGGTAAGATAAAAAGGTGGGATAAAATTATAACATCACAAGTTACCCCAATGTAGGTGTCTTATAGATAATGGTTCAAATTTTTTCATTCATAGAATCTCTTAAGGTGTATGATGTTCATGGGCTCTAAAAGTTCTTCACCATCAGGTTTAACTAATCGATATGCTCTTGATCTATAGTTTTCCATGAAAATGTATGGTCTTAACCAATTAGGCTAAAACTTGCCTTTCTTTTTGGGTTTAACATTCATGTTCTTCTGGTTCTCTTTCAAAACTAAGTCACCAATCTCAAATTCTCGAGGGAGAATGTGTTTGTTGTAGCTTCTTCATAATCTATTATGATAGGCCTACAAGTTTTCTAGGGTAACCAAATTCTTACCATCAAAAAGTTATAGTTCTTGCAACCATGAGGCTCTATAGTCTTCATCATCTTCAATGTGCTCTAATGATACTCTTAATTATGGGATCTCAATCTCGATCGAGATGATAGCTTCAATGCCAAAAACAAGGGAGTATGGAGTAGATCTAGTTTGGGTACGATGATTGATTCTATAAGCCCAGAGGGTAGGAAAGAGTTGTAAGTGCCAATTATGGCTAACATCACTGACAATCTTTTTTAAGATGGATAGATTGGTTTTATTTGATGCCTCAGCTTCTCTGTTGCTTTACAGGTTATATAGAGTGTATTTCTTCTATTTGATCTTGAATTTTGCATAAAGAGATTTCACATCTTGGTTTACAAAGGTTCCACCATTATTAGATATAATACGAGATAGGATTCCATATCAACAGATGATATGGTAATGAATGAATTTGGCTATTTGTTTCTTGGTAACATAAGTGAGAGGAATGGCCTCAATCCATTTGGTAAAGTACTTAGTTATAGTCAAAATGTGCTTATGGTCATCTAAAGATGTTGGGTTAATTTTCCCAATGAGCCCAAGACCCCATGTTGAGAATGGCCATGGTGTTGTGATTGGCTGCAATGGTAAGGAAGCTGCATGTATCAAGTTGCCATGCTACTAACAAGGAACACACTTATTTACATAATTACAAGCATTTGTCTCTATTTGAGGCCAATAATAGCCTATTTTGAGAAGTTTATTTTTTAGGAATACACCATTGGTATGGGCCCTACACATTCCTTCATGAACCTCCTTAAGTGTCAGCTTAGATTCTCCCAAAGATAAATAATGAAGAAGCATTCCATCATAGCCTTTTTGACAAAACATGTTTCCAAGGAGGATATAATGTGTTAGGTGATGAAGGAAATTTTTTTTTGGTTATTGGAAAGGTTGGTAGGAAAGACATGTCTATGAAAATAGTTATAAAAATCTTGGTACCATGGTAGCTTTGGTGAGAAATTAGGATCAAGAATGGTGCATATCCTCTCTGAATCTAATAAATTATGTGTTGGCTGAAGAAGATTTTGAATTAGGAACTAGATAATCTTTAGCACTATTATTTATTTGAATCATGGAACCAATTGTTGCCATGGCATCAACAGACTTGTTGTTGACTAGTGAAAATTGCTCAAACTATAGAGATTTAAAATCTCTTTTAAGGTTTTTTAACAATTTGCTTGTAAGTGACAAGCTTATCATCTCTTGTTTGATACTGATTAGTTATCTAATTTATGATTAGATATGCATCTCCATAGATATTTAAGCTTTGAATATCCCACTATATGGCAAGATGGAGCCCTACAACCAATGCTTCATATTTAGCCATATTGTTTATACACTAAAATTATATATAGAAGTCTTTGGGGATCAAATCCCCTTGTGGTGTTATCCATAATATGCCACCTCTAGATCCTCGAGATGTGAAGGATCCATCAAAATAGAGTGTCCACTACTCAGGCTCTTATGATGCTTATTCTATCATCATGATAAAATCATCTGGAAGGTCAAAGTTGAGAGGTTGAGTCGTTGTGATAGGAGCTTCTACAAGTTGGTCTACAAGAATTTGCCCTTTGATTGCATTTTGATTCTAGTATCTAATATCAAACTCATTGAGGAGCATAATAAGTTTATCCATGTGTCCTTGGAGAGCTACTTTAGATAAGAGGAACTTGAGAGGATCTACATTGGTGATAATAATTTTTTGTTATTTAGCATATAATGTCACAATTTCTGAGTGGAAAACACCATAGCTAAACATGCCTTCTCAATAGGCATATAATTTTGTTTATAGGCTACCAATGTGCATCTTAAATAATAAACCACGTGTTCCTTACCATGATCATCATGCTGAGCCAAAAGTGCCCCCAGTGCATATTCTATGGCTAATATGTAAAGAAGCAGTGGCTTTCCTTATGTTGGAGGTTTTAAGACTAGTGGATTGGCCAAGTATGTTTTAAGCTTTGTAAATTCTATCTGACAATATTCATCCCAATGAAATGTCACCCCTTTATTTAAGAGATGGATAAATGGGTGGAATTTATCTTCTAGTTGAGAAATGAACCTATGTATAGACTAGATCTTACCTTATAAACCTCACAACTATTTAAGATTGCTGGGTGGAGGCATTTCCATAATAACAATGACCTTTACAGAGTCAACTTCAATCCCTCATTTTGATACAATAAGACCTATTAATTTTATTGATGTGAATCCAAAGACACATTTCTTAGGATTCAAGTAGACTTTATATGCATGAAGCCTCCAAAATATTATTCCTAGAATGTTAGGGTGTCCAGCTCTTATTCTTGATTTTTCTAGTATATCATCAACATAGTCATTGATAATGTCATGCATCATGTCATGGAATATGAAAGTCATTGCATGTTGATATGTGGCTCTATCATTCCTTAAACTAAATGGCATGACTTGGTAACATAATGTCCCCCATGGAATGGTGAATGTAGTCTTATATTAAACTTTAGGGGCTATCTTGATCTGATTATAACCAAAAAATCCATCCATTAAGGATATCATCTCATACCCAGAAGTTGAGTTGACAATCATGTCAATATTGGGTAAAGGAAAATCATGTTTGGAACATGCCTTACTGATATCATGAAAATTAGTACAAACACATATGACTGGGGTATTTTTACTTACTGGCACTATGTTAGAAATCCTTTCAGAGTAGTCTAGTGGTTTGATAAAATTGGCTCTTAACAACTTCTCCAATTTGGCCTTTACCAAAAGGGTGATACATGGATGCATCTTTCTTAACTTTTTCTTGATTGGTTTATCATTAAGGTGAATAACTAGATGATGCACAACTAAATCTAGATCTAAGAGCCTAACATGTCAGAATATGCCCATGCAAAGATATCTATATAATCCTTAAAAATGGATATAATATGTCTACGTTATACTTTAGTAAGGGAAGCTCCAAGATAAACATTTTTGGGATCCTCACGGGTTCCCAAATTCACTTATTTTATGCTCTCCATAAGAAGTGTGGATCCATCTTCTAGAGTTGTAGGTAATGTATGGTCGTGATCATCTTCTTTTGCTATATCTTCTTTTTGTTCCTCCCAAAGATCTAGATAATATGAAGAATCAAAATTTGCCTTCTTAGGTAAAGGCCAATTGGCAAAGACCTCTATAAACTCAAGAGCAAGATGCTCAAATATTTGATGTTGTTCTAAATATATGCTTGTACTAGCTATGGAACTTGGGCTAGATGGACTTTCTATGTCCTAAGGGGATGAGAAAACTTTCCCACCTGGGAGTGCCTAAAATAGGTTTGTACTCAAAGGCTTATCTTTTTATTTACTTTTTCCCTAATCAACAAGTGCCTTAAAGAGATTTTCACTTAAAGATCTTAATGTTTTTCTTTATTATGACCAAGAAAGTTTGCCTACTCTCCAAAGTAGGTAGAAGGATTCAATGAAAAATAAAAACCCTGTTTATGATCACCAATATGGAATGCATGTCGTAGGCCCATGTATTCTATAATTTATTCTTTATTTTTAAACTCAGTGAGGTATATGACTAAATTTTGCTAATCCCAATCTATGAGTTTAGGATGGCACAAACATAGGTTATAATGAGGGTTTGATTCAGGATGGGAAGCACTAATGGTAAAGATATAATGTCCTACTTCAAGAAGGGAAGCATCGCTAAGATAGGTTTTTGCTTCAAGATGGGAAGCTCTAATAGGTGTTATGGTCAATATGGCATTTGAATCAAATAAATCTAAATCAATAAGCTCATTGAAAAGGATATAATGGGATGTTATGTCACTGTTAGGAGTCTCATTATAAGTCACTTCATAAGAACCACTACCAAATGTTATGAGGTCATCCTCTAGTGGTTTAAATCTGAGACCATGATTCCCATTGAAAAATCTAGCTAATAAGGGCTCTAAAATTCCTTGTGGCTGGGGGCCAAGACCTTTCCTTGTATATTCAAGATGATCCATTATCCTATTAGGGATAGGATACTTTAGATTCTAAAAAAAATCCACAAGGCCCTCAAAATATAACCAATCTCTCTCGATAAAAGCCTCTCGATCTTTCTTTGGTATAATTATAGGTACAAAAACCACATGAGGTTTTGGTTGCCAAATATGATTGGGTCTATTAAGAGTCTGGGAAGTTTTAGGCTTACCAAATATTTTAGGGGATTTTGGTAATTTTGTAATATGGAGGACAACCTTCAAATGATATGTAGAAATACCTACATCTTTAATAATCACTTGCTTGGCCAAAGCTATAGGAAATAGATCAGTTGAGGTGGAGGCTAGATCACCAAGGTCTTTATAATTAGATGGAGATGGATGAGAAATGATGGCTTTGTTCTTCTTTGCAATAAATTTAGAACCTAGGCAATATTTATAATTTCAAAACTCTAATTTGAGATGTTTGCAATACTAGTATGGATGTTGATCAGTGGGAATAGTAACCTCGATTTCATCATGGGGAAACTTAAGGCATTGGTGAAGAGTAGATGGAACTACTTGTACTTCATGGATCTAAGGATGACTAAGAAGTATGTTATAAGGAAACTCAATATCCATAATATGGAATAATGTGTGATGATAAATAGCCCCAACCATGACTGGTAACCAAATTATATTAGATGACTCCCTCTCAGTATTTTCATAAGCCTTAATTGTAATAGTCTTAGGCTGAATGTCTTTGTCTATGTAACCCAATCATCATACCAATTTAAGAGATATGATGCTCAGCCCTGAGCCATTATCTATAAGAACCTGCTTGATCTTGTGATCTATAATGATTATCTCAATGTATAGTGGGTTATTATGGTTTGGACCAAGGGTGGACATGTCATTTTGATCAAACATGATTTGAAAAAATGAAGATAAATTTCCAATTAAGTTTTGGAACTGATCAAGGTTTATATCATTAGGCACAATAGACTCTTGTAAAATTTTGTTAAAGATGGTTCTATGGATATCAGATGTCTGTAAGAGTTCTAATATGGAAAATTGTGTAGGGGCTTTATCTAATTAGTCCATTAGAATATAAGGCCTTTGAATTATGTATTTAATTAGTTTAGTCTTTTTTGGAACATTATTTGGCTTTGGAACCATTGGCACATTGTTTTCATTGGGTTTATGAAAAAAAGTGGGTGAAGGGCCCTAGAGGGCAACTCACAAGTGTCTAGCTGCAATTGCACAACCTAGAGGTGGCAAGGAGTCATTATAATTAGAAGGATGAGGCAAAGGGCCTTAGATGGTGATTTATGGGAGATTAATGGTATTGTTATAATTTTGGGTCAGTGAGGATCCTCTAAAAAAATGGTATTATTGTTCAGGATTAGTAACCTGTGTAAATAGAGTAACAACATGATGATGAAAAATCAATATGGTATTACTAGGGGGAGAGGATTTTGACCCTATAATGATGGGTCTCATGTTTCAAGGAATATGAGATCGACCACATGATGTCATAGTAACAGTGGCAATGTGGGTTACAAAAATGCATCCCATAGTGTTATTGTAGTCATAAGGCACATTGTTATAAGCCACATTATTAATGTGAGGATCATGATCTTGAATATGCTCATTATGATTATGACCCTTTTTTTTGTTCTAATTATACCTCTATCCTTGATTTTGACCATTTTGATTATTTCTTGGTGGTGGTAGATCGTGTTAAGGAAATGGGTCTTTATAAATTCCCATATCTTGATTTTTGCCCTAATTAGGAGCCAACTTAATTTATAGCTCACCATTTTCATTAAAGTCCTCAATAATATGTTGTAATTGAATGCAATGATATGCACCATGACTAGAAACATGATGAAAGTTACGCCAATTGTTCTCTTTGTACCAGTATGATTTTGGCTGATCTTGAGGAATTAACCTTGATACTATGTTCTTATGTTTGTGAAATCCATTAGACTTATCCTATTTAACTATTCAAGAATCCAGTGATTTAGTCTGATTAGATGCTTGTCCTTATGAAAAAATATTAACAAGGCCTCTAGAAATAAGAGCCTTCTCAGTCTATACTCCTTTGTCAATAATTTCTTCAAATGAGTTATCATAAGCTAACCATAGATTATACACAACTTCAGGATGCAAATTATATGTAAAGATATCAACCAACTATTTGTCTGGTAAATTGTGTTGAAAATAGCCTACCAATGCTCTCCACCTTTGTAAATATGCAGTAAAACTTCCACCATCATGTTGTTTAGCTTTGCATAACTCAACAATGGTAAATTAATTTTCTATGTTGTATGAGACATGGTTAACAAAATTTTCTAATAAGTCATTCCAATCTGCAACTGATCCTTTGGGTAGTTTAAGTAGCCAGTCAAGAGCTTGTCCTGCTAAACTTCATGGAAATAGTCATAATAAGTACTCACTACTATAAGCAACCCCTTAACACAAGATGAAGAATGCTTATATTTGTTTGCATGGATCTCCTTTCCCACTATATTTGTCAAATTTGGGTGCCTCAAAGTGAGGTAGAAAGGGGTTTTGGAGAATAGATAAGTCAAATGGATATAGGCATATCTCATCAAATTTGTACTTTTTGACTCTATTGTTTGTCTCCAATCTTTGGACAATTTCCTTCATAGAATTCTATTCTTGCATGTTTGATGCACCTATGGATTGGATAATATGTTGTTGGGGTGGAATGTGACCCTAATTTTGTTACTATTGGGGTGAAATGTGCCCCTAGTTTTGTAGCTAGTGGAGAGGAATGTGCCCCTAATTTCATTGTTGTTGGGGTGGATTGTACCCTTGATTTTGTAGCTATTAGGGTAGAATGTGCCCCTAATTTTCTTGCTATTAAGGTGGATAATACTCCTAGTTTTGTTGTTATTGGGGTGGAATGTGCCCCTAGTTTTGTTGTTGTTGGAGTGTTATGTGCCCCTATTTTTATTGTTATTGGGGTGGAATGTGCCCTTGGTTTTGTATGGATCTATAGGGAGCATATACCTTTCAATCCATGATTTGGTTCTGATTTGCTACTTGAGTTGAAAACATAGGCCATTGATTCTTGGATTGTAAAACATTCCTTAAATTTAGCTGTTTCATATTTTGTTGATTTTGGAAATGTCTATGTTTATTTACCAATCTTTGGTTTATTTGAGGGATTTATTCAATTCAAACTGAATGCTTAGGTTCCTAAGTTTGTAAAGTAACAAGAGGTTCTTGATGATTGAAGAATGTATGTTTCATGTCGAATGGAACATCTTATAAGGTCTCTTGTGACTTCAACTATTCATTTAGATTACCTTGATCCATTATGGTAATGTTCTCATCCAATATTTGTTGTGTACTATCCACCATATCTTCATGTTCTTTAGAGGAATTATTGTGAATTGAAGTGGAAACTAGGGAGTCAGTTAAGTCTATGACAAGTTGATCTACATATCATTGAATTATTATCTTTATCTTAGCTTAAAGATCTAAATTTGTGGGTTTTGACTCTATTTGTATTTCCTTTCCTTTATTAGAGGAAGAAGGTATGTCTATTTATGTAAAATCTTTCTCTTTCTATCGTTGTTCTCCTTCTCTAACCAAGGTATGCAATTATTTCATAGGAAAGTTAGAAGGTAGTCTAGCACCTAATTTTATCAATCTAAGAAGGGATTCATCTTGATCTTCTTGGGGTTGATATTAATTGTAATCATCTTCAAATCCTACTATTGTGGGGATATCATCAAAAATAATGGAGTTATCTTGACCATCATAAACTTTCTCATCCTCATAACTAAGGCCATAAGAGGCCCCACTACGAATGGACCTTTGAGTCATGTCTAAAAAGAGTTGTCTTGTGTGTTTGACTATATTTGGACCAATGTTAGGCCAATAATCAAAGTATGTTTTGGCTCTCATTTAAACAAATAACCAAGGTACCAATGAGACTATAAGGGAGGGTGGTTTGAAACCACACACAATTTAGAATATTTGGTTCATAAAATTACTCAACATTTGGTAAATTTGAAATCATATAGATCAGAAGAGAGTAAGGTAACTCAAAGACCCAAGGTGAAAAATAGTGCACCAAAGCCTAGATCTTTATGATATACCCACACTACAAAAGTTAGTTTCAACTTCGACAAGTTAACCCTAGAAATTTAGATTAAATCTCTCTAGATTATGAAGAAGATAAAATGAACTAAGCAACTCAAGATGTAAAGACATACATGAATCACTAAGTATAAATCTAGGACCAAATGGGTAGCACAATATCACCACATGATTCTAGTAGGATAAAATATGTTCTAGGACCTAAAGAGTGAGCAATAATCAAGATGAATTGAGTCAACCAAGATGATAATGCGATTTTGAGTCTTAATAAATGAGCTTAAATCCAAATAGAAAATTAAACCCAAGTTAAAACAAGCTTAGTGCACAAATGGTGTACCCACTTTGACGCACCAACCCTTAGAACTCAAAAAGGTTCAATTTCAAATGTGAATTATAAATGAAGGATTTAAAAAAATTGGGTAAAAGTTATAGAATCAATTAGGTAGTATGATTTCACCAAAGTGGATGTCATGAAACAAAGCTTTTGATAACAAATTGAACAAGGAAAAGCTAGATTTTCCATTTGGACAGCGTAATGCCTCCCTTGCTCAAGAGAATTGAGGACAATGTGTTTTAATTAAGTTCATTGAGTTAACAAGAAATTTTAGACACAAATCAAGACCAAGTAAGCTAATAACAAAAAAAATGTCTTAACTCTAAATTGATAAGGTGTAGCAAAGTGGGGTCTACTAAACTATCAAGTTTTGAACATTCCAGGGGAATCAATTTCATAATGACTTTCATGCCAAATAATGAAAAAGAAAATCATGGATTTTGGGTCCATATCATTCAAATTGTTACATAAAATATAGTCCTTTATGTAACTGCTACATCTTGTTGTTTGCTCAGTGTAGTGCGATGTCCAAAGTGCCACTACGTCCTGCATGCAACTCTAAAAAGAGTCAAATGAAGTCAATTCTGGGAGATGAAACCCCAGGTTAAAGTTTCCATAAAGAATTTATGGGAGGTGATGAAGTCCCCCACACAAGCCAAGTTTCATAAAAAAAAATAAAGAATGAAAATATAAATACTTTAGGGTCATTTTCAAGATCACCCAAGCTTTAGTGAGTTTTTTGGGAGTGCTTTAGGCCACATTCTTTCTAAGCCTTGGACTTGGCTATTTGCAATATGAATGGTGTTTTTGATTCCAAAGGTTCCCTATAGGGGATGAATGGAAGAGTATACATGAAAAATTACTCTTTTTTCCAAGCAAGATTAATCTAATCAACTATTTCAAATAAGAATTAACAAGTGTGTTCAATTTTAAACCCAAATAAAATGTTTGGTGGTGTTCGTTTGACCCCTTGGTCTTAGTTGTAACTTTGAAAACTAATGAAAAAAAATTTATTTAAGCACCTTAGATGTCACTTTAATCACCAAAATAATTTTCCTAATTCATTTTATATCATGTAAAATATGTTCTAAAACATGACTTATCAAACTTGAAATCTGTTAGTTACCTGTCTACCCTTAAGGCATCACCCCAAAAGCAAACATGTTAGATTAGAAACATTTTAAATGGATTTTATAAAATTTTAAAAAAATATATAAAAATTTAAGATAAAAATAATTCCAAATTCTGAAAATTTAGGAGAAAAAATGTGGTTTTAAAAAACAATCATCCAAAATGGAGTCCGTATGACCCCAAACCAAGCATTTTAAAATAGCTCTCAGGTTTGTGTTTTTAAGAAAACATAGTGATCGACGACGGTTATATACCGCCAATGTCAACAATGTCCAACCAATATCTAATTGATTTTGGTTCTTATAATCAATGTAGGTTGAGCCAAGTAATCGATGCTGATATTTCCTACTGACGTCGATTACTATGTAAACCCGTGGCAACAAAAAATGGCAAAATAAAGTTAGAAAATCAATTTGTAAGAGTTTTAAAGGTCTAAATGAATATTTTAAAGATTTAAAATGATATTATTCATGTGTGAGATGCATCTAGTCCCACAAGACATAACAAGATGTAGAGATGATTACAAAGCAAGTTATTCAAGCATTAGTCCATAAATAATGAAACATGCATAAAGAACTAACTAATCAACCCTATCTATTCCTATGGGAATTACAAAAGATAGAAAGAAACAAATGAAAGAAAGCAACACCATATTACCTTCCCAAATTAATTTTCGATGCCCATGTGGGTCAAAAACATGTTCTCCATTGATCAAGCATCCTTGTCTTTATCAACAATGGTGGTAAGCTCCTCCAATGACTCAAGAACACTCCATAAAACCTAGGCTCTTGAGGTGGAATCACTAAACTAGCTTATCAATGAAGTTTTATAGAAATAATTTAGCATTGTAACTTTGTAATTTTCAAGATTTGAAGATATTTGAGCATAATAACCTTGCACCAAAATAGATTAAAAATGATGTCCATGGCCTCTCTATTTATATTTTTTTGAGATTGGTTAGGATCAACCTCAACCATCCATCTTGAGATGAAGATGTGTGGTTGAGGATAATCCTAATTTTTGGAATTAAATCCATAATTATCCTCAAGATGACCTTGGAAGAAGGGGCATTGAATAGGCATGGGAGGTATTAACTAGGCATGAGTGACCCATAATCTTGATATTTTATGCACTTATGGCTTGATGGATACCACCCCATAGATGATGTCACTAGGTGATGTAGATAATAAGAATCAATTTTCAAAATGAAATATTCAACAACTCTAATGGAAAATCTAATTAATCCATTGATTTGGACTAATTAGCCTTAATCAAGGTTAATCAACATTTGTGCCATTATTTGAAAATTAACCCTCAACTAATCAAAATGGTCAAAAAATCATATTATTGGGTCATAATTTGACTAAAAAAGAATTAGAAGGTGACACTAGATGCATTAGAACCATATTCCCATTTAGGATGTTGCAAATATAAAATAACAAAGGTAAATGATGCGTACTAATGAATTTAGAAGAAAAGAGTGATCCAGATCACTAAATGGCAAAATAGTCATTTTGACTCGAAATGATCTGATCAAAGTTAGTTGGCCTATAAAATGCATTGCCCTATTTAGGGATACTTTGACCTAAATGGCATTTTAAAATGACAAGTTCAAACCATTTAGGATGTTTTATAGATTTTGACCTAAATTATGCATTTGAGTGTAATTCAAGTAAGATTGACTATTTCAACACAAATGGTGTTAGGAATTAGATGTCTACCCTTACTACATTGAAAGGCTAGCATACACTATCTCTTTGTGCCTATTACTTATCTCTTAGTCCAACCAATCTTATTATAATAAATAAAACCTTATATCATACTTATAATGTTATAAATACACTTATCATCTATCTCTACAAGTTTTGGACCTGTGCCTATTTTCTAGGTACTTAGACACTTGTATCCCAGTCAAATGCCTACATCGATGCAAGTGTGCCTAACTAACAAAAGTGTCAAGTTTCATAAAGTCATATAATATTCAAATGAAACAATTTATTGTGGTTGACCTAAGTTATTTAATAAATTATATTATCCAAAACAATTGGTATATATAAGATAAAACCTCATTCATTCTTTACCTAATAACTTACCTACTCACAAAGAAACTTACCAAAAACATTTAATCAAACACTCAAGTGAGTAAAGATCCCCTATTTTCACATATTTCACTATCAATAATAGGGATACCACATATACACATTTGAAGTACTGAAGGAGCATTTCATGAACAAGATTTCCCAAGTTATAAGCTAGGTCACTTTTGTATTTGGTTATTATAGATTACATGATATACACATGAGCCAATATATAGAGAATAACTACATAAGTATGAGGCCCTCTTCAATGTATTGGATATGTAGGTAGTTCTCATTGATAGAGGTGTATTTTGGGAAGCTTGACATCATGTGCCCACTAACCCATTTTTCCCATAACCATTATGAATATGAAGAACTACAATTTTTATATTTGATAATGAGTGATGTCCCATGACCCATTTATGAGTGCACTAGAGTAAAGGTGACACAAAACCTAGAAGAATCAAGGGGGTCAAATTTAGTTTTAAAAATTATAAAGTACTAGACACCTACATCCAAGTTATACAAAAATGTTGATGCAACCATCCTAGGTCAATGCAAGTGTTCACAACTATAGAGGTAAAATTTATAGAATTAGGTGACTGATATAGAATTTAGATCTAATCTAATTTCTTCCTACTCTAGATCTAAATCTATATTATCATGAGAACTAGCTAAGATCTTATTTTCACTATCATTGTAATATATATCATAGTTACACTTTCTATTTTTAGCATATCTCAACATGATAAATTTAGTATATGTGTATCTAAGTTTGTAAATTAATTAGACTTATTTAGAGATAGTCTACCATCCTTATACACTAGGATATCTCTACCCCTTTAACCCTAGATTCCCTAATCTAGATCTTAGGGTTAAACAAGTTCAATCAAGCCTAGTTTCATTACAAAATTAATGAATTAGTAAATAATTTTAATGGTGGAGACAATTAGGGCTAATTTTAACCAATTGAATGTAACTAATTGTATATGATTTGATTTAAGGATAAATTAGCTTATATTTCCTAACATATTGAGTGAATGTGTGAATTAGTGCAATCAGTGATGTAATTTGAGTGAAATTGAGCCTTGTAAACTTCATTTTGACTATAAAGGATGTAATTTGGGGTTGTTAACCCCAATAAAATAAACCAAATAGTCAATTGGTTAAATATGAAGGTAATTAAGGATAATTTGAGCCCCTTCAACCTAATTATGACTATAAAATGTGATTTGGGACTTAATTGAAATTCATCATATAATAAAGCAAATAATCAATTAGTTCAATGACAAATGTAAGTTTGACATGTATAAGATGTGGTTTTGGGATCAATAAACTTCAATGTCATCATATAATGAATTAATAGTTGATTGGTTAAATTGTGGGGGTAATTAGGGTCAATATGATCCCCTTGAACCTAATTACAACTAAACAATGTGATTTGAGGCTATATTGGCTTTGATTTCATCATATATTGAGCTAATCAGTCAAATGGTGAAATAATTCACATGATTTTAAAATAAATGAGCCACATCAACCTATTTTTAATTTTATATGATGTGATTTAGATTAAAATTGACCCTTCATAATATAATTAACCAGATAGTTGATTCATTTAATCAAGGAGGAATTTGAGGCCAATTTTAGCCCCTTCAACCTAGCTGCAAGAGTAAGACATAATGTTGAGATAAATTAGCTCTAATCCCATCATGAATTGATTCAATTAGTAAATTGATGTAATTAGAGACATGATTTTGGCCAAACTGATCCCTATGAACCTAATTTATGGCTCAATCGATTGTATAAGATGTAAAATATGACTTAATCAATATTAATTTTATTAAAAATGTAAACATGAAAGTAATTAGGGATAATTAAAACCTATTAAACCTATTTATGAGTATACTATGTGATTTGGGGCTAAATTAGCTCATATTTCCTAACATATTGACCTAATAAGTTGATTTTTACAACTCTAAACCCTAATTATATCACAAATGTAAATATGAAGGTAATTACAACCAATCTAAACTTATTGAAACTAATTACAAATATAGGATGTCATTTGGTCCAGAAATTAACTCATATTTCCTAAGATATTGAGCTAATTAGTCAATTTTTACAATCAATGATGCAAACTGGATGAAATTAAACCTTAATCACCTAAATTTGGATATACATGATGTAATTTGGGTGTGAATTGACCTAAATATCATAAAAAAATAAATTAAATAGTCCACCAATTCAATCATGAAGGAAGTTGGGGCAAATTTGATCCTCTTCAAACTATAAGAGTAGAACATGATTTGGGGCAAAAAAAGATTTAATGTTATCATGAATTGATCAATTTATTCAATTGGTGCAATTATGGACACATTTTGGACCAAATTGAGCCTTGTGAACCTAATTTATGGCTCAATTGATCGTATAGGATGCAACATATTGGATTAATTTACCCTAATTTTATCACAAGTATAAAAATGAAGGTAAATGGGGTTAATTTTAAACCCTTTAACCTAACTATAAGTCTATAATGTGATTTGGGGATAAATTAGCTCATATTTCCTAGCATATTGACCCAATTAGTAGATTTTTACAATCATGATGCATGTTGAATGAAATTGAACCTTGTGAACCTAATTTTGACTATATAAGATGTAATTTAGGGGTCAATAAAACCCACTATCATGACACCCTAAATAAAATAGTCTATCAATTAAATCATAAAGGAAATTGGGGCCAATTCGAGCCCCTTGAACCTAACTACAAGAGCATGACATGATTTAGGCCAAATTGAGCCATGTGAACCTAATTTTTAATACATAGGATGTAATTTATGGGTCAATCAACCCCAATATCATAAAACCCTAAATTAAATACTCCACTAATTTAATCATGAAGAAATATTGGGATAATTTTAGCCCTATTAACATAATTACAACTATAGAATGTGATTTAGGGCTCAATCAGCCCCAATTTGATCATAAATGCAATCATAGAAGAAGGTGGGAGTAATATAAACCCATTGAACCTAACTATAAGTATAATATTTTACTTGTGGATAATTGAACCTAATTTTATCTATATAGGTTGTGATTTGGACATCAATCAAGAGGCAATTGCATCACATAATATTCTAATGACATAGTTATATGATATATACCTATGTAAATATAATGTATATGCATTATAATGCTATACGTTATGCTAAAAATATATATAAATCTTATTTCAATGACTATTTTTAACCTTGATCAAGATTTGTGTCCCAACTTACATGACCTACATCATTATATGGCCTAGAAGTCGAGGATAAAAACTATCAAGTTTTTTTTTGGATCCCACCTTCAAAATCTATCAAATTATTTTTTGGATACATGTCAAGTTTGTCTAGTCATGGGTGACATATATTTTTCAAATAATAAGAATAATTTAAAGCATAAAACACCGAAGCAATTAAAAATGTTGAGAGAAAAATAAAAGGTACAAATGGAAGCATTTCATGCAATACAAGGCAAAAAAAAGATCCCTAATGAACCAAATGTCTTAGATAATGATGAATTGAATAATTATGATTATTGTTTACTTATAATTCCAAATTATGTTTTAATTCCACATTCAAAGAATTAATTTTTTTGATTTTGTTGATGATGAATCTATGTATGATGATTTACACCTTAACAATGAACAAAATTACATGGAAACAAAGAATGATAAAAGTAACATGAATAATTTCCCATGGAAACACTAAACAATGAAATTAATAATGAATAAACTACTGTAAACATCATGATATGGAAACACCGTCTCCAAAAATGCCACCATTAGTAATACCAATAAAGATTATGTATAGAAAAGGTAAGTACTTCATTGAATTTTATGAAAATGATTTGAAACTCATGTATAAGAAAATGCCTAACCACCATTAAATAAGACTAGATGAAATAATTTGGGATAATTTCTTTGAAAAATTAGACTATGATAATAAAAATTGTCAATTGTTTGTTTCATTGATGAAATTGATTAAGATTATCCCTACAATATACACCCTAGGACTAATAACATCTAACATGGATGGTGAAGATAAGGAAATTATTGAAAATATACATGATAAATATCATACTTTAGGCATGAAAACATGCAACAAATATTGTCATTCTGCTTGGCGTATAATTATAGCTTGTGTTATAAGTGGTGAAATAGGGAAAAAATACTTGATTTCAAAAAATAATCAAACATTAAACATAAATATAAAAATAACAATGAAATTAATTTGAATACATAAAATACTTAATGATTATAATACCAATTATCTCTAGTCATTCTCTAGTATACTTTCATGAAATTATAAGCCTATAGCCAATGCTATCGAATATTTACCTGCACAATTTTTGATATACAATATAAGAGTTTCACCCAATACTAGAGATGTAGTGAAAAGAAGAGTTAGTTCTCGTAACTGTGAACCAAATTTGAAATAATTATTGAATATGACCTAAACATAATCATGCTCTAATTTTTTCATCCATAAATATATTTTATTCAAAGATATGTTGAGATTTTCAAACCCTTGTATGTAAACATAAATCACACATGCACCATTTGTTTTTGTAAGTAACATGTTAAATTTTCAAAGCACTATCATGTTTTTTGCCATATAAATTTTAATTTTCATACTAAAAACCTTTTTTAGGAGTGTGGCATGGAATTTCTACCAAAATTATCAAGGGAATTTATTGCAACCATTTTCATTTGAAAGACTAGATGGATAATTTTTTTATAACAAAACATGTTTGGATGAAATTTACAACATTTGTGGTGGAGTGCCAAAATTTAAAAATTGTATCCATAATGAAAGTACAATTGAAATTGGATAAGAATTATTTGGTTTGAAAATACAAAAATCTATGACATATCAAGTAAAATTTGGCTAAGAATCTATAAGGTGTGAGCTTGTTACAAAAAAAATACATGTTTCAAAATTTATGGTCAAATTAGGGAATGAATGTTTTTATGAGTATGCAAGGCATACATACATGGCTAGATGGATAGTTGAACATTTCAAGTTAAAATAAGACACATTATCATTTAATTCTATTTTTTAGTAGTTGACTTTGCTTCAAATTACACATTCAATCATAAATGGAAGTTTAGTCACAATATTACAACTCAATATATGTTGACATATTTGTGAATCTAGGAATTTGACTCAAGAGAGGATGGTTACTATGGTGTTAGTTCCAAAATGAAAATAAAATTAAATAAATACACTAACTAGCATAACATCTCTAGGCTAGACATTAAGGAGAGCTTAGTTAACAAACATGAATAAAACACATAACTAAAATGTAAAATAAACCTTATTTTACCTCCCTTGGATGCTCCAAAATACTTTTTATAGTGGCTTTATTAGTTTGTACTCATGAACTATTTGTCAATGGCATCTTGGCTACCTCCATCTCTCCCTAGCATATTTGTCTTGGATTCAAATCAATTTGGCATGGTAACACTAGTTGCAATGGCTTTTAGAATCATTTGTGCATTATAAATACTTTGAAGATATTTGAGTGTAATAAATTTGCACCAAAATAACTTAGAAATGATGTTCATGGCCTCTCTATTTATAGATTTTTGAGATTGATTAGAATCAACCCGAATCATCCATCTCAAGATTGAGATGTGTATCTAAGAATTAATCTAATTTTTCAATTAAAATTGATAAATAGGCTCATCAATATTTGGGATAGAGGAACAATTAAGAGGCATGGATGGATTTGATGAGGCATGGGAGGCATGAATCCTGATATTTGTGGTATTTATGGCTTAGGGATGTCTTTCCAAGAAATGAGGTCACTTGATGATGCAGATATTCAATATTCATTTACAAAAGCAAGTATTCAACAAGTTTCCATGGAATTATTGATTAATCTCTAACTTGGATTAATTATCTCTAAGCATGATTAAGCACTTTGTACACTAAATTACTCAAATTGATTACAATGATTTGTTATTGGTCCAAAATTTGACTAGATTGGAATTGGAATTTAATGTCAAATGTGTTGGAACCATATTATCATTTAGGATGTTATCAATATAAAATAACAAATGTATGCATCTTGTGTAGAAGATTTGATAGAAAACAGAAGATTTGATAGAAAAGAGCAATCCAAAGCACCCAAGTGCAAAATTGGCAATTTGACTCAAAATGATCTTATCAAAGTTAGTTGGCCCATAAATTGCATTACCCCATTAATGATAATTTAGCCAAAATCAGCCCTTGAATATGTTAGTTTCACATCATTTAGCATGTTTTAGTGTTTTTATGCCAAATTATGAATTTGGGGTGGAAATTGGTCAAAACCGTGGTTGGAGGTTATCCGTGGCCAATTTAGGTGTCTACAATTTGCCCTTATTTGGGAAGATGTTGTAAACCATAGGAAAAGTAATTTCTTCTTAAATAATGAGAGATGGTTTGTATGCAAAGAAGAAGATGATGACTAAAGAATAAAGCTCCAAATGGTTTTGGGAAGCCTATGATGATGCCCCCTCAAGGGAGTAGCCATCACATTTATTGATGGGTGGTCTCTCAAAAAGAAATAAGAAGAAAGGTGGAATTAACCTGTGGTTGAGATTAATCTAAATAAGAAAATGCTTGCATGCATTGATATAAAAAGGATGTTGATTTTCCCAAAGGTGGTTATAATCAGGAATAAAAGTCAAAATAATGATTTACCCATAGGCAATTATAATCATTAAATAGACCTAGATTGGCTAAAATTGATGGTGACCTATTTAGGGATGATTATCAAGCATAAATCAAGGATGTAACCTGGAATATAAATTAAAGAGGAGTGGGTACAAAGTGATGAAAGAGATGGATAGAATAATAAAATTGATCATTAGAAATGATTTAGTTGTACCTACCAATGAGGAGATGCTCATCCTTATTAGTAATAATACAACTAGAATGGCCAATGAGTTAATTTGATAAAGGGTGGGATGGAAGGATTTACCAAGGTGCCAAGGAGAAACTTCTATGGCTCCATTAATTATAGACCTTTTTGAAGCTGATTTTTTTGTAGCATGTGATGGTAGGTTTCATGATAGAACACCATGAAGACTTGGTTAAAATATGCATAAGGACTGACTCCTAATCTAATAAATAGTTGAAAATAATGTACCAATGATAAAAAACATGATTACAATGTTAATGGATGAATATGGATGGACTCAAGAATAATGTGCTTGAGGAATCACCTAATAAACACATATAGACTGAGTCAAGGCAATAGTGCTAGAAACAAACAAATAGGCAAGTAAAAAAATAAAAATAAAAACAAACAAACAAATAAACAACTTGAAATAAACAAATAAACATAAATCCTAAAAATAAAATCAAAAGAAAGCATCCTAATAATGACAATGCCCTAGTAAGGTGGATCGAGGATAACTAACTAGGCTTAGATAAGATAAATATTTTTGTATTTTTTAAAATGTTGTGAATGTTTTTTAGATTTTTGAGGTATCTTAACTCATTAGAGAATGATAAGATACATGATCACAAAATGGTGATAATGCTTGGCTTAGGTTGCTCACAAAATGATGAAAGTGTTTGGCTTAGGTTGCTCATAAACGGTGAGAGCGTATGGAAAGGGGGACTGAGGTGACCTCAACATGAATTGAGAATAACCCACATAGTCCTAAAATGACCTCAAGCCATAGTAATTCCATCCACACAAAAGGTGAGGAAAAACCAACTAGGTCCCAACAAGTTCTCAAATCTGGCAAATGACCAGTCAAATGAAAATAATAATGGTAAAGTGATGTGGCAATGCATGATAAATAAATGTTGTCCCTAATTTGACCATAGGTGGTTATAAATAGGATACAATTGAATAAGTCAATGATACTAATTTTACCATAGGTGGTTATAATCAGGCTCACATAAACAAACTTGATATAGGATGGAAAATGAAATATACCTTACTAGATAAACTATCACTACTTTCATAGACTGTCATTGTAAACATAGATTAGATTGATTGTTAAAACTTGATCAGACTCCCCCCATGAAAAGGTATAGGAAGAACCAAATGAATAAAGATCAAAATAGGATTGAGTAGGATGACTAAAAATAGGCTTTAGTCTAGATGGGAACAGAATGATAGGATGTATAAAATGGTAAGAGGGTTTTCCCCCAAGTGATGGGGTGAATGCTTAGATACGTGACAATGGAAAATGAATATGTAACAATGGTAATGGTATGGAAATGTGAAATGGTATGGTACATGTTTTTGGTTTGGGTGTGGTTTTTTATTCTATTATTCTTGTCGATAGAGAGATACACATCATAATCAACAAATGATACAAATATAATACTTGATCATGTTAATTTCTAGCCCACACCTTGTCTAAATAGATACTCTATCAAAAATAACCTATAGATTTGGTTTTTGAGAATACTTTTATGATCTTCATTGGTCATTGATTTTGATTCCTTCAAATGTTGAGACAGGGTATCTTTGTAGCCTCTACAAAGGAAAGTGTGGCCATGGATGGTAAACAAGGATAAATAATGGATGGTAGGTTTGATTATGATATGGAATTACAAATGATAATGGAAGGGGTAATGGGGGGAAATGAAGATTAGGACTTTCAATCACACGTAATGTTGTTGATGCTAGATTTGACATAAGTTTGGTTGTGGTGGGGTTGAAGACTTGTTCTCTCAATAGGACCATCAGATTTTTCTATTACTTGGGCTTGAGAGTAGCTACCATTTGATTAGGCTATAGATAAGAAGTTATTTTTATTTGATCTTTGATTTTGTCTTCATCTAATAATGAAGAAATTTTCTTCTTATCTATTGGTGCTTTAATGAGGTTTTCACCAATGAAGTTATCTTGACTATCCCGTATCACCTTTGAGAAGGTTTCACTAATGAACATTGGCTTTTAACTTTGATTTTATTCTAGCGCTTCCAAAAAAGTTTCACTAGAAGATGCTGAGTTCTGACTTTGATTTTCCCCTAGTGCCTTAAAAAAGGTTTCACTGGGAGAGTGTTCTTCTACTATATGAATGTGGTCTTGGCCTCCTTACTCTTGTTCAACTACTATGTCACCATGGATGCAGTTTAACAAAGTGTGATTCTATCTATCCCAATAGACATTTATGGGACATGGAATGTCAATGATATGGCTATTTGGTTGATGGTAATGGCCTATGGAATGGTAATGGAATGGGGAGAGGCTGCACAATCCTTGTAAAAGATACTAGGATAACTTATGTCAAAGCTGAATTACTCATCCTCAAAAACCATAGAAAGATCACAAATATATTCAAATTGATCTACAAGGCATGCATAACCAATGTTGTAACAACCATGAACATATTCTTCTTCTAAATTTAATTCTAACTCAAGGGACTCTGAATCTGATGTTGACACTAATTTTGATTCAAATTCTAATGGTAAATTTGATGTTGGTTCAAGAATAAAACCTAAATCTAACTCTGATTCTTCATCTAATAGGTACTCTATTACAATGATGTCTTGTTGAATGCTTAGTTTTAGACAAGTAATAGCCTATGATGGCATAATGGGCTCCATAAAAATTGGTTTTTCAAAGTGAGACTCCTCTAGGATGGGAAATAGGTCAAGAGATAACTCCTCAGAGACTATCTTATTAATAGGAGGCTCTTAAAAAATAGGCACATGATTGAGGTAATGATTTTCCCAAAGGTGGTTATAATCATTAAGATGTGACTTAGCAAACACTATCTCATCAGAGTGAGACTCCTTAACAACTGGTAGAGGATCAATAGGTGATTCACTATAAGTTGACTTATCATAAGTGGTTGATTCAATAGAATTATCTCAGCTTGGTTGGTTCACTTGGCCTTGGTTTCTAATGAGTTAGAAGATACTAGTTTTGAACATAGCTTAGTCTTCAAATGATTAGATGGGTTGAGGTTTGGATGGGATTGGTACTGGATGAGGAATGGCTCATGGTTGGATAATGATAGAACCTTGGGGATCATGATTGCTCACACAAGCTAAAGGACAAAGTTTTGAAATGGTAATGATAGGGCATTATGGGTCTTGATTACTTGTACAAGCCAAAGGGCAAGGTCTTATAATGGAAATGGTGTGATGTTTTAGTCCTAAAATAGAAATGGTATGATGTGGTGGACCTTGATTGCTTACATAGGCCAAAGAATCCAAGTATTTCTCATAAACCATATCATCCCAGTCATGAGTTGGCTCATAAGCTGGTTCTTGACTGTGTTCTATATATTGATCATTAGAAAGAGGGTATGGATTCATATCCCAAACAACATTAACTATAGTTGGGTCTTCAAAGTCCTCCTCATAAGCCTCTTTATACCAATCAAGGTTTTGATTTAGATTTTGTCAATTTTGACTATGTTCCCCATATGGAGTAATGTAGGGAGAATAATAAAACTCCTTACAAAATATTTCTCTATAAAGGTTCCTAGTGGGATTTTGTATGGACATTATATCATAAGTTGGATTGCACGTGACACCATTATAAGTGTAGTGATACATATCCATGTAAATGATGAAATATCTAAAACAAAAAGGCTTAAAATTTTACAAACTCTAAAAAATTGTCTAAAAGATAAATGATTCAAACTTGGTCTAACTTGGTCGAAGGGGTGGAGTTGTATCTCTAAATGGTCTGAAAGTGGAGCTATATCTCCAAAATGATTTGTACTAAAACTTGGTATAAAATAGTCTAACATCAAATGTTATATACATAAAAGGTCAATCATCTGAATAAAAACTAGTATGTCAAAGGTCTAGGTCAAAGTGTTCCAAACAAGGTCTAAACTAAGAAAGGGAAAAGTTGAGTTACTAGGTCTTTTGTCCAAACATGGAGTTAAATCTAGGCTCAAACAAATAGGCATGTGTTAGAAATTTTGGCCAAATAATGTTAAAATCTAGAATTGAAATAGAGGTTGATGTGATTTGATTTAATATAATGAGTTTGGAAACAACTTTAACATAGACCTGACACACATAATCAAACATAAACATGATCAGTTGGCATAAGGCATAAGGCAAAAGGATTTTGGAAAAAAGGCTATGTTCTCCTAAATAAAGACAAAAAAAATGATGAAGATAGGCATTAAATAAACAAACCATCAATAGTTTTCAAATTTGGGTAATCGATTAATCAAATTTATGCAACCCAAAAGAGAAAGATCTATGTATCATCCCCATGAATTAAGGCCTAAATAAAAATCAATCAGTGTTTACATCCAAACTTGACAAGGCTAATTGAAAATTCAATTATGAAAACTAGGTTTTGACCAAACAAGCTAGACAAGATTGGACAACATGACAACATAATACAAAGGTCTAAATGGTATACATGACATGGTTTGAAACAATGGTTTTTGGTGCAATGTAAACTAGTCTTGAAATAAATTGAGTAGCCTAATGGTAAAACCATACTCAAATTATGTGGTCAATATATGTTTCAAAGACTCAAAGGCAAAATGGTTTGACTATTTGGGCAGCATAACGCTACCCTCTACAACTCAAATGACACACACACAAACAAGTTTAGTAAAAATTTCAAGGCACAAGTGTGGTGTAAAATGACTAGCATAACACCTCTTTAGACAAAAGAGTTATGTATAGATAAATTAGTTTTGACATGGATTTATGAAAAAACAAACAAGTTTTAGTCTCAAAACATACCAAATGAGAAAATGATCCAAAAATACACTAAGTATAATCATCCAAATGGTAGCAAAGGTATGGCAATGCGGGGTTGACTAAATTAGGAAGCTTTCAAATTTTTCTAGGGGAATCAATTGCATAATGAATTTCACATCAAATGATGTAAAAGACAAGCATATAAATTAGGTGACCATGGAATTGGCTAGTTGTAAAAAAGTCTAATCATTTTTACAACCACTACATCCTACTGTTCGTTTAGTGTAGTGTGATGTCTAAATGTAGATACGTTCTGTGTGTAACTCCAAAGAAGTAAGTGAAGTCAATGTTGGGAGATGAAACCCCAAGTCAAAGATTTCCTAAATAACTCATGGGAGGCAATGCCATCACCCTCATAAGCTAAGTTTTCATGAAAATAAAATATTAACAAAAATTCTTTAGGTTTATTTTCAAGGTCACCCAAAATTTGATGAGTTTTTTGGGGAGTGCTTTAGATGACATTCTTTCTAAGCCCTAGAATAGGATTTTTATAATAGGAATGGCGATTTTGATTCTAAAGGTTCCCTAAAGGGGAAAAATGGAATATCATACATGTAATACCCCTCTCTCTGATAAAAAAAATTAAATCAAACAACTATTGAAGACAAAAATGACAAGTGAATTCAATTTTAAGCGCAAATAAAAGATTTGGTGGTGTTCATTTGACCCCTTGGTATTAAGATTGTGAAATTCAAAAACATTCATTAAAGAACCTAAATTTTTCATTAAGAACCAAAACAAGGTTCCTAATTCATTTTATAATTATGCCAAAGATGTCTTAATATCATGTTTTAATAATTTCCAAGTTTGTTGGTTACCTGTCTACCCTTAAGGCATCACCCCAAAAGCAAATATGTTAGATTAGAAACATTTTAAATATATTTTCAAAATTTTGTGAAAAATATATGAAAATTGAAGCTAAAATAATTTCAAATTCTAAAATTTTAGGAGAAAACACAAGGTTTTAAAAAAAATCATCCAAAACAAAGTTCATATGACCCCAAACCAAGCATTTTAAAATGACCTATTTACCTCTCAGGTTTGTATTTTTAAGAAAAACATAGTGACTGATGTTGATTATATAATTGACATCTGTTACACTTATGAACTAGTTATGGTTATTTAACTAACATTGGTTATACTAATAGTGACCAATGATGGCTATGTCAATCGATGATAGTTTTAATAATTGATGTCAGTTACTGTGTAAACTCGTGACAAAGAAAAACAACAAAACAAAGTTGAAAAATTAAATTGCAAGAGTTTTAATGATCTAAATAAAGATTTTAAATTTGTATAATGATATTCTTTATGTGTGGGATGAATTTTGTCCCACCAAGTTTGCCATATGTGAATCAAAAAAATTGACTCAAGAGAGGATGGTTAGTATGGTGTTAGTTCTAAAATAAAAATAAAATGAAAGAAACACACTAACTAGCATAACATCTCTAGGCCTAGACACTAGGGATAGCTTAGTTAAAAAACATGAATAAAACACACAACTAAAATTCAAAAGAAATCTTCTTTTACCTCCCTTGGATGTTCCAAAATGCTTGTTGTAGTGGCTTGCTCAATTTGTGCTCATGAATTATTTGGCAATAGAAGCTTGGCTACCTTCATCTCTCCTTAGCACCTTTGGCTTGTGGCTTGGCTTGGCTTAGAATCAATTTGGCATGGTAACACTAGTTACAATGGCTTTTAGAATAATTTGTGCATTATAAATTTACATTAGCAAGACTTTGAAGATATTTGAGCATAATAAATTTCCACCAAAATAATTTATAAATGATGTTCATGGCCTCTCTATTTATAGATTTTTGAGGTTGATCAAAACTAACTTGAACCATCCATATCAAGATTGAGATGTGTGGCTAAATATTAATACAATTTTGCAATTAAAATTGATAAATAGGCTCATCAATATTTAGGATAGAGGAGCAATTAAGAGGCATGGAGGGCTTTGATGAGGCATGGGAGGCATGAATCCTAATATTTGTGGCATTTATGGCCTAGGGATGTCTTCCTAAGAAATGAGGTCACCTGATGATGTAGATATTCAATATTCATTTCCAAAAATAAGTATTCAACAAGTTTCCATGGAATTTTTTATTAGGATCTAACGTGGATTAATTATCTCTAAGCATGATTAAGCACTTTGTGCACAAATTACTCAAATTGATCAGAATGCCTTGTTATTGGTCCAAAATTTGACTAGATTAGAATTTGAAGTCAATGTTAGATGTGTTGGAACTATATTCCTATTTAGGATGTTATCAATAGAAAATAATAAAGGCATGCATATTGTGAAAAATATTTGAAAGGAAAGAGAAAAATAGAGCACCTAGGTGCAAAATTGACATTTTGACTTGAAATGATCTGATCAAAGTTAGTTGGCCCATAAATTGCATTACCCCATTCATTGATACTTCAGCCCAAATTAGCACTTGAATATGTTAGTTTCACATCATTTAGAATGTTTTAGTGTTTTTAGGCTAAATTGTGCATTTTGGGTGGAAATTGGTCAAAATCTTTGTTGGAGGTTATCGGTGGCTAGTTTTAGGTGTCTACAATATTCATGCATATATAATTCTTTCATACACTTGATAGTATAGATAAATATAAAAAAAATATTAATGGAGTACCATTTATTTTTTAGTGATGATCGATCACATTGTAAAGAGTAAGTGTAAGGTTTTTTTAAGGTGTTTTATGGAAATTTGATTGAGAGGAACATTAATACCAATCAACAGTATATTTGGCCATAAAATTACACATCACAATTCAAAAATGCAAGGACATTTTACAAGTTGAGTAGGATTCACATTAAAACTAAAGTAGAACATATTTTGAGTTTCAAAAAGGCTAGTTATGGAAAAGGGGAGCATGATGGTGTTGGAATATATGTAAAAAGAGTTGTTGAAAGAAAGGAGTTATAGTTTGAAGATGGTGTTATTTTTACTAATTAAAAAACCATTTTTGAATGATGTAATGATAAAAAGGGCGATGGTGTTTAATAAAATTATAGTGTTCATAGATATTTCTAGTTTATGGAGGAAGAATAATTGGTGAAGTATGAGGATTTTATGACTATAACAGGATCAAGTGAGCTCCACTCATTTTGTAACTCAAATGTAGGTTCTTAGACTATTCATATGAGACACTTGGAATTTTTTTTGCATACGTGGATTTTTTTTGGATTGAGCAAGAGTCATAAGAGTGGGTGGATGAATGAAGCTACACACCTTTGATTCCAATCAACACATATTATGATCCACCAACATTATAACTTATAGGTATGACATTATCAAATGACTTTGAAATTGTATCGGATATAGTGAAAATAGGTAGAATATTAATAATTTTTTACTATTTCACATTATGTATCTTGAAAACATCATTAAAATTTATTTTTTGTGATACAATGCATTCTTTTGTAGTTATTTTCGATGAGGACAATAAAGAGGGAACAAATTACTACTTATATCAGTGTGTATAGGAAAAAAATAAATTGAATTCCTCAATAATATATGGTGAAAACATTATCCCATTAGGTATGTGGTAGTCATTGAAACTTGGCTTCAATGATATCCTATCATAAATTCAGATGTATGGTTGTTTGAAGATTTTCAAACACATAGGAAGATATTGCACTACTAAAATTTGGTTCTTAAAACAAATACTTGTTAGACATTGTTCCAATGTATTAAATTTATTTTAATTTTTTAATTAATAATAAATTGTAAAAGGGCATGCATATTTATGATAAAGATATCTCCTTAAAAAATCATAATCATATTTACTTAGTTTATTTTTATATTTTGATTTAATCATAAAACTAACTTTCGAATTGAATTCCCATAGAGAGTTGGTTATGTAATTAGTTGGGTTTTACCAATCATAAGTGAAAACCTATATATTCATGTTTATGTTTGTATAAGGGTTAATGACATATTGGAACCCTTTTTATGTACCCACTTCAATGGGCACGGGATTCAATCTAATTATTTTTTGTTCCATTAGTGGTATCAGAGAATGGTAAAGAAAGCATGGTGATCTAAAGTAAAAGAAGAGTTGAAATAATTAATGTGATTAGACAAGGCTCATGTGAAATTAATTTTTCAAAGTTAAGGTATGCACTTTTATTAAACTTTGATGTCAAAATTTGAAAAATTATTTAAATATTAATTCTTTCAAATACATTTTTAAAGACTGTGATTGGAGGATTTAAATACATTGATAAATTTAATTTTGTATCAATGTATGCCTAAGAATTGTATCATTATATGCTTGAGAAACAATAATATTATTTATTCTTCTCTATTTTGAAGCCTGATCATCTTGTATAAGCCATCAGAATCCTATAAAAGTTATTTGTTTGATTCTAATTCTTAAAATTATTCCCAAATAGATAAAACCAGCCATTTGTATAGCCTTTTTAAAGATTAAAACCCCTTAAAAAATATGGTACAACATCCATATATTTGTGAAAAAAAATCTGATTTAAATTTATTGAGTATTGCTATTAGTTTGAGACTTTATATGCTAGAAATTTGATATTAAACAACCTGGAAAGCCTTTAAAATTTTTTATTGAGCTTGTATGGCATGGTTTTTCACTTGTATGACCTCCATGGTATCTCACATATTCCATCCATCATCCCTATTATAAAAAATACTCAACTATCCACTTGAGACCACTCAAAACTAGTATTGTATGATATTATATGGATCTGTTTAGCCTGGTATGGACATGGGAGAGCCATAAGATTTTTTTTGAGAAACCATGGTATTCTTGGATGAAGCTTGGTGTTGGAATACCAAGGAATAATAAAATTTTCATTTTCTAAAGTATTTGATATAGTTTGATGAAATATTAGGGTTTAGGTGGTCCATAAAAATCAAAGGCTTTTTACCCTTTTCCAAATTTTTACAGATGGAATAATTTTTACTTGGCAAAGTAATTTTTTTTATTTCCATAAAGACAAAATTAGGATTAAATATAAATTTATCTATATATGTCTTTTAAAGGCTTATAGAGCAATTGGAAAGGATCAATTTGTATAAACCCTTGAAAGTTGGAGGTCGAGGATTCAAATCTCACTTTTGGTCAACTTTTTTATTTGGTCATTTACTTTTTAGAGGTTTATTCCATTTTTTTAATCTTTTACATGTTTTGAATATTGTAAAAGACATAACTAATGTAAAATAATGAAATTTAGTGGGAGAGAGATTAATTATGTGTTTCTTTGGTGAAATAAGAGTGTAATTGGTGAAACAAGGGTGTAAATTTTTATTTTTTGGTGAGGTTAAGTGCAAAACCTATCAAAAATATTTCATTTTATCTACATGGAGGTTAAGTTAAATTTTTTTTATAATCATTATTTTGTACTAAGTGTTATTGTGAGTGTGTTTTTATTTCATTTTTTGCATTTACTTTCCTTTAAAAATGCCAAAAATTCAAAATTTGTTTTCAAATAGTGAATGATTTCTAATTACATTGACTGGAAACTTTTAATGGAATCTTAATTACTTTTTAATGAATTATGGGATGTTATGAAGAGTGAAAATCCTATGTTTCCTACATAATAGTATAAACTTGATATTTTCAATATGCATAATTCTAAGTCCCTAGCTTTAATCAAGTGTTGTTGCACTAGAGATACTTACATTCATATTGAAAACTCTCCTCATAGTTATACTATTGGGGATCAAACAACACACTTGATTACTTTTATGTAAGCAACTAAACACGAAATTAAACCAGAATAATAAGTAACTAGAAATCAGAAATAACAAAGAATAAGAGATACAAGAAACCACCTAAAAACTTGTATTAAACTCTTCTAGAAGGAAAAACAATGAAGAAATCACACTTTCTTCTCACACCTCTTAGATGTACAGATCTCTTTCCCTCAAGATTTTCTCTCTCTCAATTACAACCAATTCATTCCTTGAATTGTCTTCTTGTACATTTACATGTATTGTCTCTAACAAGCTATGAAGATCTAACCCTATTATATAATATTAGGATTCATGAGCATGCATTCTCCACCATTAGATATACCTCTTAATCAAGGGTTCAAATCAGTCCTGCCTAAAATAGAAATGTGGACTCAATACCAATAGTTAAACTTATCATGCAAACAATCTATTCATCCATGAAAATAGACTTTTTAGATGCTTAGGTGATCGACGTCAGTCCCTATCTAACTGCACATGACTGACATCAAGCGATCTATAATTGACATCGACAGCCTCTGGTTGACTCTTGACCATCGTCGATGATTGTGTAACTCTAGCAACTTTTGCATTCACTCATCTGTGAAGATTTTAACTCTATAACTTAATAATCTCCCACTTGGAGATAAACAACTGCACCTGTACTTGTATAGAAACATCTTCTAGCTTTTCCATCTTCAAACTCAATCTTGAAGACCAATAAAAGTTGAATAAAGATTAAACTTCTCCTTTAATACCAGCTTTGTTAACATATCAACATGGTTCTTATCTATATGGATCTTTTCTAGCTTCAACTCACCATCCTCCAATACCTATCTAATGAAGTGGTACCTAAGCTATATATGTTTGGTTCTTAAATGAAAGGCTGAATTCTTTGCCAAATGAATTACACTTTGACTATCATTGTATAATCTGCAACTCTCTTGCTCATTTCCCAAATCTTCCATGAACTGAGTCATCCAAATCATCTCCTTGCTAGCCTCTATGACTGCAATGTATTCTGCCTCTGTAGTAGACAAGGCAACAACCTTCTGCAACTTTGAAATTAGCTGACCACCATTTCACCAACAGTGAACACATATCCTATGGTGCTTCTCCTACCATCCAAGTCACCTACCATATCTAAATCTACATATCCATGTAGAGAAGTATTTGACCCTCCATAGCATAAATGCCTACTACTAGTCCCTCTCAAATATCTGAGAATCCATTGAACTACTTTCCAGTGTTCCTTTCGTGGATTGGCCATAAACCTGCTGACAACTCCCACTGCTTCGGCAATATCAGGTCTAGTACATACCATTGCATACATTAAGCTTCCAACTTCTGAAGCATATAGAACTTTACTCATGTACTCTACCTCATCATGTGAATTAGGACATTGTTCTTTGCTAAACTTGAAGTGCCCAACCATAGGTGTGCTTACCAGTTTTGCATCCTACATATTGAACCTATCCAATACCTTGTTCACATAATCCTCTTGAGACAAAATCAAACTTTGATTTTTCCTATCTCTCTTAATACTCATGCCAAGGATTTTATTTGCTGCTCCCAAATCCTTCATGGAAAATGTATGAGCTAATTTTACCCTAAGCTCATTAATATCTTGTATGTGTGAACCTGTAATAAGCATATCATCTACATACATCAACAGGGTAATATATCTACCATTATCCAATCTCTTAAAATAAACACAATGGTTAGATTGACATATACAAAAGCCATGCTCTATCATAAACCTATCAAATCTCAAATACCATTGTCTAGGAGCTTGCTTAAGACCATACAAGCTTTTCTTCAACCTGCACACAAGCTTCTCCTTACCTGTGATCTCAAAACCTTTCAGCTAATCCATATATATTTCTTCATCCAAATCTCCATGAAGAAACACTATCTTAACATCAAGCTACTCAAGATGTAAATTCTCAATAGCAACTAAAGATAATATAGTCTGAGTAGAAGTCATTTTTACTACAAGAGAAAAAATTTCACCAAAATCAATACCTAATTTCTGTGCAAATCCCTTTACTACCAACCTGGCCTTATGTCTCATCTATCCATTCTCACCTTCCTTTAGCTTGTAAACCCATCTATTTTTTAGTGTCTTCTTTCCAGCTGGCAACTCAACCAAATCCCATGTTTGGTTCTCTTTCAAGGAATCAATTTCCTCATTCATGCCAAGCTCCCACTATTTCTAGGATTCTACCTATACTGCCTCATCAAAACTTTATGATTCTCCACCATCAGTGAGTAATAAGTAGAATAATGAAGGGGAATATTGAATTGGAGGTTTACTTACCCTTTTTGACCTCTTCATGGGTGTTTGAGACTCAAACACAACTTGTTATCTGCCCAAATTCTCTGTCAGTGACCAATCCCAATCATCTCCAGGTCTATACCTGACCGACATCAGTTTCATTTGATCGACATTGATTTCTATCTGACTGATGTCAGTTACTATATAGCTGATATCGGTTCCTTTTTGTTTGACATTAGTTCCTACTTGATCGATGTCAGTGTTTGTGTTTTCCTAAAAGTGATTATTTTTATTTGTGAGCTCATTTTGGATCATCACCTCATCCAAATCAACTTTGCCCTGCTCAGTATTATTCAGCTTCTTGAACTGATCACTGTACATCACCTTCTCATTAAAAACAACATCATGGCTTCTAATAATTTTGTTATTTCTTAAATTCCACAACTAGAATCCAAAATCTCTAGAGCCATAACCAATAAAAGTGCATCGCATAGATTTAGCATCTAGCTTCTTTTTATTTTCTTTATCAACGTGCACAAAAGCTTCAAAACCAAAAATTCTAAGAAATGAAAGATCTAACTTTTTACCTGTCCAAGCCTCTTCTAGAATTCCACCATCTAGAGTAGTAGATGATTCTCTGTTAATCAGGTAAACCACAGTGTCTATAGCTTTTACCCAAAACTATAAGGGCAAGCCAACATGTAACCTCATACTATGTGCACACTCCAATATAGGTCTAATCATCCTTTTAGTAACTCTATTTTGCTGAGGTGTCCTTAAAACCATCCTTTGCCTGCATATTCCATTCATAAAATAGTAACTATTGAATTTATTACTGTAGTACTCACCACCATTGTCATATCTAAGGCACTTAAATCTCATGCATGTTTCATTCTCAACTAAAGCTTTCCATTTCTTAAATGTGTCAAAAACATCAAATTTCTTCCTTATGCAATAAACCCATACCTTTCTTGTAGCATCATCAATGAAAGAAACATAATACTATGATCCTCCAATAGAAGCTACCTGAGCTGGTCCCCACATGTCTATGTGAACAAGCTCCAACTTGTGCTTCTTCTTTGTTGACCCAGTCTTGAGAAAACTCACTCTCTTCTGTTTCCCAAAAATATAGTGCTCATAGAAATCTAGATCTATGCTTTTTAAATCTGAAAGCTTACCTTTTGACTTAAGAACAGTCATTCCCTTCTCACTCATGTGGCCAAGCCTATAGTGCCACAACTTTGCATCTACATCTGAAGTAGATAATACAAAAGGAGAATTATCAGTAATACAATTACATAAATAGAGAGTACCTACTCTCTCACATCTGGCTAATATAAGTGCACCCTTGGAAACCTTCCAAGATTCAATTATGAGAGTTATTGTACAACCCTCATCCCCTAACTTTCCTATAAAAATCAAATTCCTCTTCAGGGTGGGTACATGCATGACATCCTTCAACACCCATGTGTTTCCATTCTACAATTTCAGTTACACTTTTCCTTTGCCAACAATTTTATAAGGCTCATCATCTCCTAAATAAACTATTCCAAAATCTCCATGGACATAATCATTGAAATATTCTCTATTTGGGGTTGCATGGAAAGAGGCACCAAAATCTAAAACCCAAGATTCTATTTTATTATCCAAAGAAAATATAAGAGCATCTTATGCAACAATACCTGCAACATTTGCTTCCTTATTACCTTCATGCTGATTTTCTTCTTTAGCTTTCAACCAGCAATCTTTCTTTGCATGCCCTTTCTTTTCACAAGTCTAGCAGATTATATTTCTACCATTTCTGGATTTGGATCTACCTCTCATCTTTGACTTAGACCTTGATCTCCCTTGCTTGCCCTTCTCTTTTTGCCTTCCCTTGCTTTCAAAACTTAAAGCATTACCTGACATTTCCTCTGTGCTTTTCCTATAAATTTCCTCATTCAAGATTACACCTACAACATCATCAACTTTCAAGATATTTGAAGTAGATGCAGTATTAATAACTGCCATTACCAAGCTATGCCAACTTTTAGGTAATGAGCATAAAATTAATAGAGCCTTAATTTCATCATCAAAAACTATTTTGACTAAATTTAACTGATTTACTATTGCATGGAAATCATTTAGATGATTAGATACAGATCCACCTTCCTACATTTGCAAATTAAATAATTGCTTCATAAGATATACCTTATTTGAAGCTGAGGGTTTTTCATATAAATTTGCTAAAGTATCCATTAACTCTAACATTGTTTTTGCCTGTGATAAATTAGAAATCACAGAAGATGCCAAACTCAATCTTATAGTTCCCAGAGCCTTTCTATCAAGAATATTCCATTCTTCATCTTGCATATCTGTGGGCTTACTTGAAACCCCACCTAACGGTAAGTACAGATCTTTTTGATACAAATAATCTTCTATCTGCATCCTCCATAATTGATAATTCTTGTTGTTAAACTTCTCCATTCTTAGTTTACTTTCTTCTACCATTGCTATACTCCCACTCAAATAGAAACCCCTGTGAGTGACTTGTAATCAACACACACTAAACAGATCTGAAACCACCTGTTAGTGAACCTGGCTCTGATACCACTTGTTGGGGATCAAACAACACACTTGATTACTTTTATGTAAGCAACTAAACATGAAATTAAACTAGAATAGTAAGTAACTAGAAATCAGAAATAACAAAGAATAAGAGATACAAGAAACCACCCAAAAACTTGTATTAAACTCTTTCAGAAGGAAATACAATGAAGAAATCACACTTTCTTCTCACACCTCTCAGATGTATAGATCTCTTTCCCTCAAGAGTTTTCTCTCTCAATTACAACCAATTCAATCCTTGAATTGTCTTCTTGTACATTTACATGTATTGTCTCTAGTAAGCTATGAAGATCTAACCCTATTATATAATATTATGATTCATGAGCATGCATTCTCCACCATTAGATATACCTCTTAATCAAGGGTTTAAATCAGTCCTGCCTAAAATAGAAATGCGGACTCAATACCAATAGTTAAACTTATCATTCAAATAATCTATTCATCCATGAAAATAGACTTTTTGGATGCACAGGTGTCCGACGTCGGTCCCTGTCTAACTGCACATGACCAACGTCGGCCGATCTATAATCAAAGTCGATAGCCTCTGGTCGACTCTTGACCATCGTCGGTGACTGTGTAACTCAAACAACTTCTACATTCGCTCATCTATGAAGGTTTTAGCTCCACAACTTAACATATACTTCATGGAAAAATTTATCTAATTTATATGATAAAAATCCTAAGCATAAGGACATATATATACATATGTAGCTATTTACTTTGTCATTAGCAAAATATGGGGATATAGTAGAGTGCACATCTAAGTTAAAGAATATTGGTACTGAGTACACTAAAGATGGTTTTGGTAAACTTGATGATGATATAATTGTAAATGCTACATTGAAAGGACTACCTGTGTCTTATAATTTTTTTGTGAAAATGCTTCATGTATTTGACAAGATCATAGACATAAATTTTGACAAACTTGTTGAGTTTATTATTCAACATGACCTTTCTCTACCCAATAAATCTAATAAAACTGAGGAAGCCTATGTTATAGATTCCAATCCTAGATGTTCTTATTCTGGTAAAAAAAACTATAGATGGAAAAGTTATAGAGGGGTAAAGTTTATAGATAAGGAAGATTTCAAAACAGAGGTAGAGGATATAATCAAAACAACTATTTTAATAAAAAATATAGACATTATCATTCAAATGAGATGAGTGAGAGAGGATGTGTTCAAAAATCATATAGAGGTATAGTTCAAGTTAGATCAGACATTAAATGTCATTGATTTGAAAAACTTGGTCATATTGCTTCTCAGTGTAGGATTCTTTTTGACAAAATTCAAAGGCCAAAAAAGTGACTAAGTCTAAATCTACTCAATATGATGACCACGATTATGATGAACCTGGAAATGTTTCTCATGAATATATTGGAAGTACATATAATGAGGGGAGAGGGTGAATCAATTTACTTCAAATAATCCTTTAATTTTACTTAACATCCATGAAGCATTCATTCACATATATACATTCACCAATGCATACACAAACATCTATAAAAGCACACAACATAATAACATAGGATATATGTGGAAAAACATCTTTGGGGATAAAATTAAATGATACACAGTTTGCTCTATGGTCATATAAGTAATGAACCAAAATTTTAGTGAGGCATCAACCCCACAAGGAGCACCAACCCCTCACTAGTCAAGCACCAACTTGTAAGGAGGCATAAAACCCCTAGGTAACTCAACACCAAATCAAATACCTTGAATATATGACCACCTTTTTTCTTCTTCTTGCTCTTTTATCTCTCTCAAACAACCTATTAAGCCTTCTCGCTCAACTAGCCTTTTCCTTAGTATAATTAGGTCATATGACCTTGATCATCACTTATAGAAACATAGTTATATATTAGTGAAATATTAAACACACATATATTATTTTCTTAAATCCCTTTACCTAGTTTCTAAAACTCTAAATCATTTTTTTATATCCTTAATATTCTAACTAGTCAAAATAGGCCTATTAGACCTTCTCTTTATAATTGGTCTCACCTATATTGGTCAGTTAAGAACCTATACATAATTTTATAACATTTTTAATAGATAAAAAAACATGTTTCATAAGTTAAAAAACCACTACATATGTTGGTCATTACCCTTAAGATCCAAAACCACCATTAGGCATAATAGAGACCTAATGCAATTAGGTCTTCTCAAAGCACACATTTCACTTTGGCTTACTTGGAACACCTTGATACTCAAAAAATGGATTAAAAAGTTTATGCATGATTAATTTATACCCATGATAATCTTACCTTATGTTCCCCATACTAATTATCTTATTTCACTCTTTGAACCACAAAATTAGGTCTACTCGTAATTAGGCTTTCTCACTGCTAGAAAGTCTGTCTTGAAAAATTGATGCATAAAATAAAATTTTCCACGTAAACAAAAAAAATAAAATGGATATAATATAAATGAAATTATTATCAACATAATGTTAATTATAATTTACTTAATATGGAAAAAGACCTCAAACTAATCAACTTCCTATGCTTACTTAGAACTGCACATAGGCCTTAAGAACCCAATCAAAATCTTTTGAATTATAACATATTAATAGGAGGTTATAATGCATAAAAATTAAAAAATGAGACATATATAACAAATTTATGTTCATTTTATTATTAAAATCTATGCAAAAATACTCAGGAACATCTTTCTGACTTACACATAGAAAACTGCCTATAGCTCTAAAAACACAGTCATAAAGATTAATATTTAAAACACCTATGTAAATAATTTTATTAAATAAAAATAATTTTAAATGATCCTAAAACATCCTTATAAAATTTTATTATTATTATTATTATTATTATATATATATATATATATATATATATATATATATATATATATGTCTTAATATCAGTATTGGTCTTACAGACCAATCATATTTTCACCTTACACAGACCTCACTATGTTAGACAAGTCACTTTGAGAACAAATTTTTTCTTGTTTATGTGAATAATAAAAAAATATATTCAATGTGGAAAGGTGATATATGTATTTAAAAATTACCCCATGCATTTGGATCCATTCCTAATCCACTTCAACCAATCTCTAATCTCATTCTCACTTCTGCCTATTTTTATCACTATCTTCACTATTAGTCCAGTTTAGTGATAGGTCAACTTGAGTGAATAAAATAGTTGAAACATAGGATATAAATTATATAAATAACATAATTTAAAAAAAAACCAAGTCTCAATCTTCAACCTCTATCCATTTTCATGATTTGACATGGTCAATCCTACTTGCTACATCAAAATTATGAGAAACAAGGGTTTTACTATAGCTTCCACTTACTCTTATGATAGACCAATTACACCTAGATAAACATGGGAGAGTTATATACATGTTATAAACATCAAAATAGGTAATCCAATCAATTCTGGTCCATTTACAATAAGATGTTTCTTATCAGGTCATAAAGAGGGTTTTAAGAGGGTTTAAACTACCTTCCATTCTTAGCAATAATTCATAAAGGATTGAACATAAAATAAAACAATAATGCCAAGAAATTAAATATATTAACATTCCAAAAATTCAATTAAATATATAAACATTAATAAAATTGTTATCGGGTCTACAACACCCCATTCTATGCACACAGAAGAACTCAACACCAATTTTCATGTTTTTTCCTTAAGTATATGACCTAAAACTTGGTAAACACACTTAATACAACCTATAAAAACTATAAAAATTCAATAAATATCTATGTCATATTTATAACTGATCTTGACCCCTCATTAGGTCACACTAGGTTTCTTTACACACTAGGCCTTGAACTACTAGTCATACTTAGACCATGATCACACCTTAAAACCTATTGTACTATTATAAAAACCTCAACTTCATGTCATAAAAAATAATATCATTATCACACACTAATATACATTATCTCACAAGCATTAAACTACTCAACTCATCATGCTACCAAGCATGTACCTTCTTACTAGGTTTCTTTATGCAAGGGCTAAGCGTCAAAATTGACCTTAGAACTCATATGAAGGCTTGTTTGCATCTTTCTCATATTTAAAAATATTTATACATTTTATCATGCATATACTAATAAAATTCACCAAGCTTCATTATGTTTCATGCATACCCTTTTTCTTAGGGATAGACTAGGCTTCTCAAGACATGCAATACTCAATAATAGTTTACCTTGTATCATGATCTTAACCTTGACATGTAATCAATCTTATAAAAATTACCAGGTTGTCTTCATGTTTGTCTTTCCATAAGACTCCTTCTTACATACCACTTCACCATGCATGGTCTCAACTCTAACCTTAACATTAATGGCATCCATATTGACTTTGACATCAACGATAATAATAATGCCTCAACATCAACAATACAAACATACCTCAACAATATCCCCCTTTGTTATTGATAGAAAAAATTTATACAAAGATTATCATTCACAACTATCGAGAATGGATATTATTCAAATTGACTTTTCTCTCAAAATGGAACTTTCTCCCCCTTTGAAATTAATGACAAAAGTTCATCTTCTTAGCAACTATCTGATCCTTGGACCTAAAACAACACAAATTTCCTTTCCTAATCAACTCATTATCTCTTTTTGATTAAAAAACTCAACATACATCGGGGTCACATACCTATTATTGGATCATGATTGGATCCCCTTATTTCTATGATATATTCAATCATTATCAAGACTATCACTTAGTTTGATCAAGTCATCATATAAAATCTTTGTGACCTATCTCTTATGATCACACTTGTAATAGACTCTTGACTAAACCTTGGATCTGAATGTCAACAAAGAACACAAAAATATCTGTAAGACCAAGAATCATTCATGATTCTAATCACTAGCTGAGTGCCTCCATGAAGCCTAATCTAGTTACCTCTTCTCTCTTGAGTACTAAAATAACATAAACTCAAGAGATTCCCAGATTTTTGTCTTTACTAGACTAAACTTTCTTCGTGATCCTTTTAGCTTGAATTATTTAATCTCCATTTGAACACCATCATGACTTGGTCTATTTGACTTGACTTCTTCATCCATAATTTTGAGCTGATAGGGAGAATTCTTGACATTCTTTTGCATCTAAACTATGTTCGACCATGTAAAATATTCCACTTGGACTTGTAGATTGGTCATTATTTACTTTAACTACCTTTGGTTTCCACTTATTATCTTATCTTGTTTGTTGCATTCTAGGGGTCTCAACTTTCTTTTTTTGGCTTGAGGATACATGATTACAACACATTGTAATATGACTAATTTTTTTACAATTAAAACACACTATTCTTCTTGTTAGAAACACACCATGACCCATACCTCTTTATTGATGACTCTCCTCATAGTTCCATGCATATTCATTCTTGGTGGACCTTTTATAATGCCTTGATCCATGACCAAATTAATTACATGAATAAAAATAACCATTGAAAGGGTTAACATACCTTATAGTATTAGGTTGTCTGATAGTATTATCCTTCATTCTACTAGCACCCTCATTTTTTATTGATTATTGACCTTATTGATCACATTAGTGTTCTTCTTTTAGTCTCCATTGAAACCAAGGATTGTTTTATCATTAGTAGTATTTTAACTACTCATGATGTTGTCTAGATCATTGGTACTCTTTTCAAAATTCACAAAAGATTTCATCTTACTTGATACCTGATCCAACTTAGCTCTCAATGAATATATAATAGTTACATACCTTGCACATTCCTCTTCTTTATCCTTTAGGCTTGAAGTCATAATATCCATTTAAGTCTCCACTTGTTTGACTATTTCTCTTATTAATTGAAGTTGTTACTCAGTCTAGCTTAAAATAAGTTAATTTACACCTCATAATATTTGATAAGAGACCTCATCACTCTATTCTTCATATTTATTTATTTAGAGTATTCATCAATTTAGCTTCAAAGTCTACCTCATCTTATTCTTCATCTGAATCACTAACAACACCTCAAAGACATATGGACTCTTATTGATTTAAACAACTTGCTTACTCAACCATGAAGATAAATTCATTGACATCATGACTATCACCTTCATGGTCACAATCACTTCTCTCACTCTCATTAGATGAGTTGCAATCTTCTTTGGTGAAAAGGCTTATTTTGTTCTTAAAAAAATTCTTTTTGTAGTCATACCTTCTAAAGTTTTTATCACTCTTATCAAACCTATAGGATTTTTTATCATCACCATCATCATGACCTTCATCATAATTTAAATTATTATTATGAGGACATTTGTTATCAAAATTTCCAATCTCTCTGTAATTGAATCATTTAAAGGGTAGTTTACCCTTGTATTTACCTGACATGTATTCAACTTTCTTACAAACATAACTATCAATTTATCATCATCAATATCAGATTCATCATTTTATTTGAATTTATTACCTTGTGTCTTCTTCTCTTTTAACTAATTTCTTTCCTTGAAATCAGCTTCATTCTTTTCAAGTTTTACTTCACTTATCCTCATCTCATAGGCTATTAGGGTGTCATGAAGTCCATCCATCTCTAGCTTGTCTATATCTTGTATCTATTAAACAACAAATAATTTATAATTAAATTTAGGAGTTAGAGATCTAAAAACCTTTTGAACAAAAATAGACTCTTTCAATTCTTCACTTAGGCCTCTTATGATGTTGATCACTTCATCAACCCTTAATAAGTAGGCTACAATGGTCTCATATTCATTCATCCTTAGGCTTTCAACCTATCTTCTATCAGTTTGAAACTTATCCAAACTAACCTTGGAGTATCCCTCATGGATAGCCATCAAATTGTCCCACATTTATTTATCAAACATACAATGCATCACCTTCATAAGTTCTACCTTTGATAGGCCACACACAATACCATTCATTGCTTTTGAATTGTTGTCACTAGCCTTCTTATTTATTATATATGTAAGAGGAATAGGGGGTGAAATATATCCATCCAAGACTAATTTCCAAACATCATGATCTTGAGACATTAAATATTTACTCATCTTAACACTCCAAAAATCATAATTCGATCCATTAAACAATGGATCTTTACTTGTATAAAAATCACATTGTGCTTGATTAGCCATCATCACTTGCTTAGGATCTCATTTAGGCTATTAGGCCTTATTCAAAGAACCTTATATGATAAAAAATATTAGAATTACATATAATAAGAGGGGGGTGAATAAGTTTCCATAAAACAATCCTTCAATTTTACTTAACATCTATGACTCATTCATTCACATATATACATTCACCAATGCATACACAAGCATCTATGCAAGTAAAAAACATAGGAACATAGGATATATGTGGTAAATACTATTTGGGGATAAAAAACACTGATGAAAATATTTTAATATTGTCCTATAAGAAATTAATCAAACTTTTAGTGAGGCACCAAGCCCACAAAGAGCACCAGCCCCTTATTAGTCAAGCACAAATTCAACTAGTCCTTTAGCAAGCACCAACCCCATAGATAACTCTAAACCAACTCAACTAACTTGAATATATGATAAAAATTGAATAAATATTTCTCATTAAGCTAAATATTGCCACCTTATTTTTATCTTCTCACTCTTTTATCTCTCTCAAATAACCTATTAGGCCTTCTTGCTCAACTAGCCCTTTCTATGGTAGAATTAGGTCATATGACCTTGCTCATCACCTATATAAAAAAGCTATATCTTCATGAAATATTAAAAAAAACTTTCTAATATTATTTAATCCCTTTACCTAGTTTCCAAAAATCTAAATCATTCATTCATATCTTTAATATTCTAACTAGTCAAAATAGGCCTTTTAGACCTTCTCTTTATACTTGACTCTTGCTCTCACCCATCTTGGTCAGATAAAAAGTTATATATACTTTTATAACCTTTGTAATAGAAAAAAAAAATATTTCACAAGTGAAACAACCATTAAATAGGTTTTTCATTATCCTTAATGTCCAAAACCACCATTAGACCTAATAAAGACCTAATGTAATTAGGCATTCTCAAAGCACACGTTTCACATTAACCTCCTTGGAACACCTTGAACCTCAAAAAATAGATGAAAAACTTAATAAAAAATTAAATTATATATTTAATAATCTCACCTTATGTCCCCAACACTAATTATCTCATTTCACTCCTTGAACCACATAATCAGGTTTACTCACAAGTAGGCCTTCTTATTGCTAGAAAGTCTATCTTGCAAATCTAATGCATACATTAAAATTTTAAAAATAAAACAAAAAAAAATTCACATGGATATAATATAAATTAATTATTTTAAAGCATATTTTTCATTATAATTCACCAAATAGGTAAAAATGCCTCAAACCGATCAACTTCATATGCTCACTGAGAACTGCACACAGGCCTTAAAAACCCAATAAAAAACTTTGAGTTTTCACATATTCATAGGAGTTTTTCATGAATAAAAATAAGTTGAAATTAAAATATGATACCTATATAACAAATTCATGTGCATATTATTATTAAAATCTATGAAAAAATACTTAGGAACATTATTCTCACTTACACACATAAAACTGCCTTTAGCTCTAAAAACATAGTCATGAAGATTAAGATTTAGAACACCTATGTGAACACTTTTATGAACTTAAAATGGGTTTTCATGATCATTAAAACTAATTATAACATATATATATATATATATATATATACATACATACATACATATATATATATACATACATACATACATACATATATATATACATACATACATACATACATATATATATATATATATATATATATATATATATATATATATATATATATTACAAGGTTCATTATGAATAGTGGTCTTATAGACCAATCTCCTGCTTTCACCTTACACAAGCCTCACTATGTTAGATAGGTCACTTTGAGAACAATTTTTTATTATTTATGTGAATCATAAAAACTCATATTCAAGGATAAAATGTGATATATTTATTTAAAAATTACCCCATGCATTTGGATCCATCCCTAATCTACTTCAACCAATCCCTAATCTCATTCTCACTTCTGCCTAATTTTCTCATTGTCTCACTATTAGCCTAGTTTAGTGAGAGGTCAACTTGAGTGACCAAAATATTTGAAATAAATTATATAAATAAAACCATGAAAAAAAAAACAAAATTATAAATATTAAACCTCCATCCATTACATGCTTTAACTTGGTCAACCCTATGTGCTACATTAAAATTCTCAGAAACATGAGTTTTCTTGTAGCTTCCACTTACTCTTCTGATAGACCAATGCCACCTTGAGAAACTTGGGAGAGTTATATACATGTTAAAAACATAAAACTAGGTCATATAATACATTATGGGCCATTTATAATAAGATCTTTCTTATCAGGTCATGATGATGGCTCTAGGAGGGTTTAGACTACCTTTCATTATTAGAAATCATTCATAAAGGATTACCACTCAACTCTGAAACTATTGAATATAAATTAAAGGTAGTACCTATCCAAAAATTACATGAACTATTCAAGATCTCATGAAAATGTTGCACATGCAAATGAGCATATGAAAATCCTTCTCAGGTCTACAACACCCCATTCTATGCATATAAAAGACCTCAATATCAATTTTCATGATTTATACTTTAAGATATGACCTAAAACTCGGTCAAAAAACTTAATAAAACATATCAGACCTATAAAAATTATATATCTATGGAATCTTGAAAATTTATCTTGATCCCTCATTAGGTCACACTAGGTTTCTTTACACATAAGCATTAAACTACCAGTCATACTTAGACCATGATCACACCTTAAAACCTATTGTACTATTCTCAAAACCTCACCATCATGTCATACACCCTAATATCATTATTACACACTATGATACATTATATCACAAGCCTTAAACTACTCACCTCCTCATGCTACCAAGCTTGTGCGTTCTTATTAGGTCTCTTTATGCAAAGACTAAGCATCAAAACTGACCTTGGAACTCATATAAAGTATTTTTTGACTCTTTATCATATTTACATAGATTTATAAAAAAATTCATGCCTGTATTGATACAATTCAATAAGCTTCATTATGATTCATACATACACTTTCTCTTAGGGCTAGACTAGGCTTCTCAAGACACCTAAGACTCAATAGTATCTTACTTTGCATCATGATATTGACCTTGACATGCCATTAATCTTATAAGAATTACTATGTTTCCTTCAAATTTTCTCTTTCTATAATAATCCTTGTCACATACCACTTCACCATGCATGGACTTAATTCTAACCTTGACATTAATGAAATCCATCTTGAATTATACATCAATGACAATAATAATGCCTCAACATCAACAACATGAACATACCTCAATAGAATATGTATTCACTTCTTTAGGGAACATTGATTATATGGAATATGAGGCTAGAGATGAGTTCATAGATGTGTGGATTTTAGATATAGGTGTAACCAAACACATGATATTTAGGTGAGACTTATTTTGAACTTTCAAAGAAGTATCTCTCACTCTAGTATCCTTGGTAGATAAGTTTATGCATACTCCACAATGACTTGGATATATTAGAATTCTTCTCCTAATGGTTTTATCACTTACTTGGAAAATGTTTGGTATGTTTCCATATAATAAAAAACATCTTATTTTCTTGATAACTATTTATAAGAAGGGTTATCAAATTATGCTTGAAAATGGACTCATTTATATTATTTTAGAAAAAGATGGATACTGAGCCATGTATATAGGTTATGAGGATGGAAATTTGTTTGTTTTCATTATAAAGTAATTCCTCCCTAGTGGAATCAATAGTTGTTGATATAAGTACATGTATAATGTGTACATAGTTTTTGTGGCATGTCTACTATGGACATTTGAAAAATCACTCTTTGGTGGACTTATAGAGAGATGGCATGGTGAATGGTCTCCCACTTTTTGAAAAATATAGTATTCTTTGTGAATCGTGTGTTTTAAGAAAACAAAATAGGGAAAATTTTCCTAAGATTTCTTCATGGTGAGCTAATATATATTTGCAGTTAGTTCATATTGATCTTTCTTAGAGAGCATGGTGAATGGTCATCCATTAGAGGGTGCAAGTATTTTTTGTTGCTTATTAATGATTTTTCTATGATGACTTGGGTGTTTTTTATGAAAAATAAATCAAAGGTTTTCACTAAGTATTTTGAATGGTTATAATTAGTTGAAAAATAAATAGGTTCACATTTAGATACTCTTCATTCAAATAATGGTGGTGAGTATACTTTAAACGAATTTTTGGATTATTGTTGCAAACATGGAATTCATTAACTATAAAATAATGCTTGTACTCCAAAACACAATGGAGTTTTTGAATGAATGAACATAACTTTAGAGGGCACAACTTGATCTATGTTATACTTAAATAGCTCGATAATAATTTTTGGACTGAAACCATTAGTAATGTAGTGTAATTGAGAAACAGATCCCCTACATCTAAATTTTTGGGTAAAACTCCATATGAGTCTTGGTATGGGTTTAAACCAAAAGTTAAACACTTGAAACATTTTTTATATCTTTGCTTTGCTTTAGTTCCTATTGAACATTAAACTAATTTGGAACCTTGAAGTATAAAATGCATATTTATTGGGTATTCTAAAAATAAAAAAGGGGTATTTTTTTCTTGTATAGGATACAAGCAACTTCATAGTGAGAAATATGTCATATTTGATGAATTTGGTAATATTAACACTATAGAGATTGATTCACAATTTGATAGGTTAGATAGGAAGATTTAAAAATGAGCTAAGGGATTTAATAGTGAGGCTAATTATCATAGATTGTGGTATGAGACTAGTATCCATTGCATTTACTATACTTAAGTATTTCACAAAATAATGACTTAGAAAATGTTGAAAATTCTCTAAGTCTTCCTTCAACTAGTGAACATGAATAGAAATATGGCATTCCTAATCTTAAAAATTTAGAAAAGTATCCAAAATGGGCTCAAAATTATTTTTATGAATTAAAAGTAGATAAAATTGGTCTAATAGGTCCTAGGAGTTCTTGTAAATAGGTAAATAATGTAATGGTTATTACTACATATTCCATTGAGCCATCCATTTTTGAGGAAGCTTATACTAAAAAAGTTTGAAAAAATGCAATGCAAAATGAGTATGATGCCATTCTTAACAATAATACTTCGGTTTTGGTTGATCTTCCTCCACATGTTCAACCCATTAGATGAAAATGGGTTTAGAAGAATAAGTATAAATTAGATGGCTCCATTGAAAAAACCTAAGGCAAGGTTTATTGTAATGGTCTATGTATAACAAGAAGGAATTTATTATGAGGAAACATTTGTACCAACTTCCAAATTGAACACTATTTGAATGGTTCCTAACTTAGTAGCATAAAATAATTGGAAAGTACATCAGATGGATGTTAAAATTTCTTTTTTGAATGGTTATTATAGGAAAAAGTATATATGAAATAACCCCAAAGTTTTGAGAAGTGGGTACAAAACACAAAGTATGTAAATTAATAAAATCTCTCTATGGGATCAAATAGGCACCTAAGGTTTGGTATGAAAAATCTAATACTAATTATAAAAAAATGGCTTTACACATAGTGAATTTGATGATACTCTTTATATTTTAGTGTAGGAAAGAAATTAGCAATTCTTGTTCTTTATGTTGATGACGTTTTTATCATAGGAAATGATGAAAATCATAACAAGTATATGAAGAAGGAACTAAAATATGGGTTTGAGATGATAGATTTTGGACTTCTTCATTATTACCTTGGCATAGAAGTTACTCAAAAAGATCAAAGGATTTTCATTTCACAGACTAAGTATATTTATGAGTTATTAAACATGTTTAGCATGAATGATTACAAACCCATCCTCAATCCAATGGAAAGTAACTTGAAATTATTTAAGGATGATGGTAGTGCCTTTTTTATGGCACCAAATACTGATAATTAGTGAGATGTTTGATATACTTGATGACTACTAGGCCTGATATATCCTTTGTAGTTGGAATTTTATCTAGCTTTATGCATGAGCCTAGATAAATTCATTGGAATGTATCAAAAATATTACTTCTTTACCTTCAAGGAATGAAAACATATGTCTTTGAGTACCATCACAATAATAACTTCAAACTTATTAGGTATTGTGATGCATATTTTGGTGATGTGTGGATGATAAAGTGTCCATAATAGGGTACACTATGTACAGGGTTTAGCTACCATTGTGTGGTGTTGTAAAAAGGAAGACATAGTGGAAAATTCAACTGTAGAATCAAAATACATCACAACATGGGATGATTCTAGAGAAATTATTAATTTATGATGCATTATTGAAGATCTTCAAATTTATTAGATTTCTCCTACATAGTTATACATTGAAAATCAAAGTGTGATCAAGATGTCTAAAAATCAAGTATTTCATGCCAAAATAAAACATAAGGATTTCAAATATCATTATTTGTGAATGATGGTGTTGAATAAAGTACTTGATCCAATATATTTCCTAGTTGTTGATCAGATAATTGATATCTTCACAAAACCCCTTGACATAATTAAATTTTAAAAATTCAAAAAAAAAAAAAACTTGGCATGTGTCCAAATAACTAAATTTGGATCATGGGGGGTTTGTTAGGACTTGTTCCATATTCTTAACTTTAGTTTTAGGTTGTTAGTTAATAATAAATTGTAAAGGGGCATGCATTTTTATTATAAATAAAACCCCTTAAATAATCATAGTCATATTTACTTAGTTTGGTTTTATATTTTAAGTTAATAATAAAAGTAAATTTTGGGTTGAATTATCGTAGAGAGTTGGTTATGTTTTTAGTTGGGTTTTACCGGTCATATGTTAAAGATTATATATTCATGTTTATGCATGTAAAAGAGTTAACGACATATTGACACCCTTTCTATGTACCTAATTTTTGAATATTAATAAAATACTTATGGACTTGCCTTAGTGGGAAAAATATTTAATCTAATTGGTTTTTGATCTATCACTACTCAATTGGTTTAATATCATGAAATTCCATTAAACAAGAATATATAGAAATCTCATGAGTCAGACCATGAATCTATTCTTTCTACTATCAAGATTAGAATAGATCCTAGTGCTTCATTAGACTAAAATTCCAAAGTATGTTAAATTATCAAATGTATATGTATTTAATTTTACAAAATTTTATTTATTTTATAGGTATTTTTAGTGATATTTTGTGATTATAAAGTACATTATTCTTGTACACTTGGAAAAATTAGACCTTGGATGTTCCTCTAAATTCTCAACCTTTCTTGCTTCTGTAAGTCTCAAATCTAATCTATCCTTATGCCTCCTAGCCTATATATATTAGTATAAATAGTCTTATATATATGACCTAAGTCTTATACCTTGACCCTAATTCTTAAAATGTACTTATCTTCCATCTCTATGTACCTATTCTCTTGCTCCCTAGACACTAGCATCTAGGTCAGATAGTAGCATCAATGTTACTATCATGTCTTGATGCAAGTGTCCAGTGCCCTAAAATAATCTAATTTATAAATTAAAGATATCCTAATGGTAAAAATAAGTTATTTAATGTGAATTATTACTCTAAATGTAACAACCCTACTGGGGCCAACAAGAAAAATGTTATTTTTTTAAAATTAAACACATAAACCAAAAATAAATTACACCACAAAAATCTATGAAGACCATAATAAATAATAAAATCGTGCTTATATTAACAATAATATTACATCACATATCATTTATCTCTAATATCATGAGATCACATGATAATACAAATGTAAAAATTAATTATATTAACTCAACCATGACTGATACAAGTTTACAACCACTGCTATCAAGTACAATAATAAGTAATTACAACTCTTAATGACAATATTCAATAATATGTAAAATATAATATAATAAAATGTACATATAAGATACATGTCTTCCCTAGAGCATAGTTCCCAAACTCAAGTATCTGTGGCAATCTCAAGTGTCATCTCAATAAGTAGTACTACTATAGGGAGGGAGAGAATCATCTGAGTGATTTTCCACACCAACCACGGAACAAAGATCCCCCACACTAACCCCATTAATAAATGGAACTCCCTTCATGGATGAGTAGATAATGATGATGTGATAATCTAGAGAGATAAGCAAGTACCCATGTGCTTTATGATTTCTATACTAAACATGTAGTGTATCATAAAAAACTATTATATTACAAGATATCACATAAACATGTAAATAATACTCATGAAATGATAATGTATCACTAAACATAATTTATCCCAAAGTTTTAAGAATAATAAATAATGACAATCTATAGATCAATCAAATTCATACATACCACTTGATCAGATTACCTTCATTTGGAATTGTGATGCTAGTAAGCTAGTGAAGTCCATCTCACTCCTTACTCCACATCAATAATGTAGATTGGTCAAATAAATTCAACCACAAGATTCACTTAATTTACATCCTACTAGAAAACACATCATATAACATGCTAAACATAATATTAACCAAATCATACATTTATTCCATCACATGTATGGATGAATCTTACATTATTTTTTATCCAATACTAGAAATAATAACTATAGTTTATATCATCTAGGTAAATACATATTTAACTATATATTTTCACTACCACAATTAGTTTCCCAATATACTACTATGATAACCCATATTACCGTAGTCTATTTTTCTAAGACATACCTACTAGTTTTCCATAATTAGTCATATAAAGTAGTCATAAATACATGGAAACATAAACTTCTAGTTAGTAACTAGTCATAACAAAGCAAGTCATAGTTCCCATGAAACACAATAATATACTATCATTACATTTGCTAAACTCTCAAGGATGTATGCACACATACATAAAGTCCTAATAACTATCATAAAATATACTATTCATAATATTAACCTATATGCATATCTTAAATCAGTCAAACATAAATGTAAGTCTAAACATAACACTTATAAAATGTACCATCCAGATATAACATACATTTATACTATAGTACTCTATGATATCCCATACTATCATATTTCACAACTACATAAAAACACATAACCAAACTTATGATTTTAAGCATTAAATGACTCACAAACATAATAAAAATCAAGTATGAGATTATACCACCTAGGTATACCCTAAGTTTAAATTACATATTAGAATTTAAAGAAACATAACTTGTAATCATGCATTATGATGCACCATTATATGTTATACATAATCAAGAATTTATACGTATTAACACTCTCATAATATAAACTACATACAAGTATTCAATAACAAATAGATATAACTTAATAGCCAATCAATCATTTACAGAGAAACAAAAAAATCATAAACCCATTATAACATTTATTTGAACATCTCATTCCATTTTCTAGAAGACTATTTTAGTATGGTCATAGTTTCATATCCTGAAGAAACTTAATGATTTACTCAAACCATAAATCAAACTTTAGGTTCAATCCCTATGTTTGAATACTTGTATATTATGATATGTACCACATGTAAGTATCCCAAAGCTATAAGAATACTAAATCCTTGTTCAATTAAATGTTTTAGTCAATAATCTCTCATATGTCTAACTACATTTTATATGAACATAATCATACACTAGTTTAGTAACGTATATTTTTGTCAACACAATTTCATAATTCCCAAGGTCCCATGACCACATTTGTTTATATTATTTGACAACTTAGAAGTATATAAGCCAAAATACCCAATGTATGATAACTCTTACAATGACTCCTAAATCCTCAAAAATATTGATTTCTTTTATAAAATATGTTCAACAATGACATCATTAGCCTTCATGATTCTCGACTAAATATTCAGTAAATACAACTTTAGTATAATTTAACTCATTCATATTATCCTTATTCCATATATAACATAATTTGTTCAATATATGAAAAAAATGAGTATAATATTAACATAATATGAATATGAAGTATATACAACTCATAATATGAAGTAATATCATAGTATGTACATGTAACATATGTTTTAATGAACTGAACATTTCACCATACTATATGTATTGTAGATGGTAATACATTTAATGAAAACCATCATGTAACCACCCTTGGTATTCTAATATTTATAATTATATTGGCATATTAACTTATATAAGGTAATTCTTAATATGTCGTTAAAAACACATTAAAGAGAAATTTGATTTGCCTTGTCTATCAACTTGGTACCACTAACCCTAACAAAATTAGATTCTCCCTAATGATGTGATTCTTAGAGTATTATAAATTAACTCACTGTAAAACATATCTTCCTTAATGACATGTCTATAGGGTTAAAAACATAATTGAATCACTACAAAAAGGTACATCATTATAATTTATGCTAAGTCATTACATGAAAATATATAAAGATGCTACCATACAAACTGATTTAAACTTTGTTTTAGTTATAAATTTCTTAATTTAAATCACTTAGCTTTATTCTTAGTAGGTCGTCACACTCTACTCTTGCAATCCTTCAATTTCAATGATGCCCTAAGATACATTCAATCTGAGAGAAATAAGAATATATATGTTGACTCAAATTGTATAGAATTATGTTGAGTCTTAAATAACAATAAATCTAGTTGGTGGACATAGTGATACAAATTAAATACAATTCATTAAAATAAGATAATAAAACTAAATGATACAACTTTATTTTATCGATGTAGTGAATTGTCACTCATATCAATAATGCCTTTATAAGAATATAGGATGGAAATATTTTATAGGTGATGCTAATTAATATAAATTCAATTCAAATTGGTCAAAACTATACAACTGACTTATTATAGTGATCCACCAAAACTTTACAACTAAAAATTGATTTCTTAAAATACCTAAACTCTTTATAAAAAACCAATGACTTATTCTCTCTTATAAATTGGTTATTCTTGATTTTAGTGATGCCAATTAAACATGCAGCTATGTGGAGAGAGTCTTATAATGTTTCATTAGATCATTGTATTTCCTGACTATATATTATAGTTAAGTGATTCAGTGTTGCATTTAAAATCCAATGACTTTTTGAATATAGTGACACCTTAAATAATCTACTATTTATTTAAAATGAATACAAATATTTGTAATATTCTAATGATTATTTACATCATACACTGTATATAAATATATAAGACTAAAATTATAATTAATGTATATGCAATAATGTAATAACAAAGAGTACACATCATATTTAGCTTGATGTTCTTATACCACTTAGATTGTTGTGCTATTAGATATAATGGGATCAAATTATGTTACTAGATATCCTATTATTTTTGCCTTTATTTTCTCTTATATTACTTAGATCACTATTTTAATAGGTGTTTGATTTGACCTTTATTTATAAATCACCACACACACACACACACACACACACACACACACACATTTATTTGATTCCAAAAGATATTTTTAGGTATATGAATATATATTTATGCCATCCATAAATAGGAATATAAAAACAAATATGTATTTATATACTCTCAACTAGATATATTTATATTTACAATTCATATAATTATATATAGAATTTAATACTAAGACTACTTGCCAGAACACTCTCTTCCTATTCTTCTCAGTTTTACTCTTCATGTTCTCCTCAAAATTGCACCCCATCTTCTTCCCTTCTATCTATCTCATTCTCCTTTTCATAATCCCTATTCTGATTAAAAAGGTGTAGCTTCCTTTTAGTTTTAAATATTTTCTCTCTTTTTTGAATAAAGTGACGCTCTTTCCCTTTTAAAAATTCTTTTCTTTCTTTTAAAATTATTACTTTTATTTTAATTCCTTTTTATGAGTTTATTTTTTTCTTATTCCATTTTATTTATTTTATGTAAATATATTTTATTTTCTATTATTTTGATTTTTCCTCTTTTCCTTGTTTTTTTCACTTAAATAAAATTTATTATATTTCATTTCTTTTATTCTAATTTCAATAAGTAGAATATTTACTAATTAAATTAGTATCTCTAGATGCCTTGGTGGTTTAATGATACATCATTAATCAACAACTCTAGTTTAGTCTAATTAAGCAAAACATGTTACTAATAGTTTTTAATGGGCATATTTACAAGTCATACAAGATACATTTCATAGAACCATTAAACTATCATAGCAACCCTATTAAACTAGCTAATGCAAAAAACATCAAAACACATTATGCTAACCATTAATTATGTATCTAATCATGTTCTAGATAATGTGGTGTATGCAAGGCATTATCCAATTTATCTATCATCCTCTAACATCATGATATACATCACCCTCTATGATGATGATCTTCCTCCAACACACTCTAAGGGATGAATTCTCTTGTATCCACCTCACAACAAGCAAGTAGTTAGATCAAATCATCATGATAACCATTCATCATAAAATATAATCAAAATGACAAATCAATATGATTGAAATGTAAGTGCATACATTATAAATATCTCATAGTAAATCAAACATGTACCATCATGTATCTAAAAAATAATCTACTATCCCATAATAGCATATATATCAAGCTTAGTTAAAAAGAGCCAAATCTGAATTTGTCATCTATAGATATCCATAGATAATCAAGTAAGTTAACTTGGTGAGGAATCATGATATAAAACTAAATGGATTGATATAAATATAATATCAACCCTCACTCATTACTTACCTATGAACACCTAGCAATCAGACCAAAGAGCATTCAAAGTGTAGATTAGAAATCCAAGAGGGAGTTAGTTAATTGTTAGTAAAATAACCAAAAATAACTTAGATACATAACCACTCAAGCGCAATCCATTATGTGAGTTATGAGGGTAACAAGCAAGGAATGCATTTGGAAGGATAAATATAACCCTTTTACCTATCTTGAAGACTTGCTTGAAAAATGGTACATAGATGTTGAGATTGGCTTGTGAACTAGGAGTTTTTAGCAATATTAGTGCTTTGTGGGTAGCATATATCCTTTTTCACTTGTGGTTTGGCTTGGCACATTAGATGAAAAGGTGAATATTCTTGATATATGTTGACATAATACCCATAAACTCAAAAATATTGTTTATAATGGTCATTTAACCTTTTTTTTTTATAGATTTTTAGGATGATTATGGACCATTGAATCAAGATCAAAATCAATGGTGGAGAATGATTCATCACACTCATGATTGCACACATGGAGTGTGTAATATATGTCATTTAAGGCCTTTTTAGAGTATTGAACGAATGTTTGAAGGAAAGTGCAATGATGACTTCTTAGAGTGTATAAGAGGGGTATAAGAGGAAGAGTGTAAAAAAAGTGTATGATATTGCTTTCATTCCTACTCTTTCTCATTGAATTTGTTGAATGAAATAACCTATATGAAGTAATAAATTGTTTTTGATTTAGTAAAATAAGATAATAAAAAAAAGTCATGGAATTTCCTATTAGAGTACACTTAGGCTAATTAATCAAAGATTAATTAAACTTTAGAAGAATGGGACCTTTACAATGTTATTTTTTCCATCAAATATTCAATTAATTGGATTATGAAAATGTTTTCAAAAGTTATAATAGGTATTAGATGCATTTGATATTTTTAATATTAAGAGATGATCCATTACCCCAATTAGGGATGTGTCACTATGGTTTTGGATTAAAATGATAATTGTGTGCCTAAATTGGGTTAATACTAATTACTGATCAAATTTATGTGTGATTGTATAAAATCATTCCTAAATGTTGTTTAGATAGTGAAGTGATAAAAATGAGGTGTCTACATTTTCCCCTTGTTTAAGGTGTTTATGAGACACTAGGCACAATAAAATCTATTTAAAGAATGAGAAAGTCGTTAAAGAAGAATTTTAATTTTTTTTTGAAGAAATAATAGTTGACCCATGATTCTCATTTAAGAGGACATACTAGGATTAAATATATGAATGGAATCTCAAAAAAGAGAGGGAAATGGAAAAGATGCATCCTAAAATAAGTAAGACACTTTGACCTACCCTAAAATAAGATGAAATATACAAGCTTAGAATTTAGAATAATTTACCCTAATAGGGCTAAGTGATAGTACAGGTCCTAAATAGGGTGGTATAAGTGATAATAATTTCCCTAGTAGGGCAGATTTTGATTAGTGACCAATTAATTTTTACCCTAGTAGGGCAGATATAAATGTTAATTGGTCAAAATAGTTTGCCCTAGTAGGGCGAATGTTGATCATAGATTGGTCCAAATGATAAAGGAAGAGATGAATAATAATGATTAAATAATGATGTCATTGGTTTAAAATAATGTTAATATAATCATAAAAAATTTTACATACTCATTTTTATCATTAGGAGCATATAAATTAGTTATGGTGGCTCAATTTATGGGGATTAAGTGATCTAGGAGAATTTTTGTTGCAGCATTACTAAGTAAACTCCTAGATATATATTTTTGATATAACATAAAAAGGTATGGACTATGGTATAAAACACCATAGTAACTTGAATGTAATGTGCATAAGGACTATCCCTTGATCTAATAGACAATGGACAATAATGCACCAATGATAAAAACCATGATGGTAATATTGAGGAATGTCAAGGGATAGACTCAATGTTATTGTATGATAAGGAACACCATGATGATACCCTATTTAACATAATGGATTGAGTCAAGGAAAAAATAATATAAATTAAACAAAAAATAAATCAATCAAACATAAACTAAAAATAAAAAGAAATAGAAAACATCAAATAGTTTGTAGTAATCTTCAAATTTTGTGCTTGTATGATTGTGAGGTATTATACAAGGAAATTTTATCAAGATAAGATGGTAATTTAGAATAAGAGGGGGGAATAGAATAATAGGAGGGGGATGGTTAGGCAAGTTTATTCTACTTACATAGTCCCATTGACATTGAATCCAACATGAACATCAAGCCAAATGTAGTTCTCTAAGGGATATGGGATAGAATAAAAATGATGATAAGTAAGAAAGTGATTTTATAAGAATAATAGGATAGGTAAAATAACAAAGTGGTGAGAGAATTCAATGAAAGTTATGAATAGTGATATGGAAATAAGAGTACCTAATTTGACCTAGAATAACCCATCTATCCAAGCACTACCTACATAGTCTGTGTGGACCTAAGGTCAATGTAGTTCTCCAAAAAATAGGAGTGAAAGCTATCAAGAAATGGAAAAGAAAAATGGATATGATCATGATTGGATAAGATGTTCTTACCCGGTAAATGTAGTAAATCATGCCACCTAGGATAGAGGTAAAGCAACTAGCAAACATGATGATAAAGTAAGTATAATTTTTTTGGATTAATATCTCTTAGGGAGATTTTAAACCTTTTTAATTTTTTTTTGATTTTTATGTTGTTTTTTGAGATTTTTAAAAAAATTAGGGTATATTTTTGACATCTCAACTCAATAAATTATTACAAGATAAAAAATAGGTGAAATATTTCAAAATGATGAGAGTGTGGCCTAGGTTGAGTATTCAATAGTGCACTAAGTTTTAATGCACAACGACCACTAATGCACCTTGAAAAATGGTGAGAGAACTAGCTTAGGTTTCTATAAAAATGACAAGATCATGGAAAATGGGTGATCTAGTTTACCTCAAAAATTGAGCATTGCCTACATAGTCTAAATGGACCTCAAGTTAATGTAGTTCAACCCTAGCAAAAACTATTACGAATCAAGAATAGGGTTTAAATTAGGAATGACACAATGGGATTAATGGGCCTAAATATTTCCAAAATAAGTCTTAAGATACCTTCCACTTATATAACAAGTTAAATATGGGAAAACTAATGGTCATAATAAGATAGGCTAGGCTAAATAGGATTGAATGGCTAAAATGGCTTGAATGAGAATGGTTTATAATGGACAAGATGGTTGGAATAAAATGGTATATAATGTGGATAGGGATACCCCCAAGTGTCAAGGTACTTGTAGACAACACTTTATTTTTATTTTATATTTTTAATTGATTTTTATGACTTTTTAAGATTTTTATAGCATTTCAACTCAATGGAGGATTACAAGATGAGTAATTTGGACCCTATTATTATCTAACCAATTATTAATTGGATTAGCGAATTTGTCTAAATCTTATTGTTAATGTGAATGAGATTGAAACTATTTTGATCTTCTTTGGTCATTGATTATATTTCCTCTAAACCTCTAAATAAGATTTCTTTGTAGCCTCTAAAAAAAGAGTGTCACTAGGAAGGGTAGGGAGGGGTAGGCATGGCCTAAATGGTTTGATTAGATAATGGAAAATAGGTCTTGAATAGATAATAAGATCAAAATGGAATGTATAATAGTTGGTGGATAAATTAAGATTAGTATTTTCAGTCATACACACTATTGTTGATTCTAGATTTGAATTGATTTGATTATGATAGGGCCAATATCATCTTTAGTAATGTCTACATCAAGCAATGAGAAATGAATTAGCTTAGTTGTCAGTGCTTCAAAGATGTTTTTACCAAAAAAATATTTTTGATTGTTATGAATTGAATTATCCAATAGCACCTTGGATAAGGTTTCACTAAAGGATGTTGGTAATTCATTTTGATTGCCCCTTATCACCTTGAGTAAGTTTTCACTAAAGGATTTGGATTTTTTATTTTGTTATTGTGTAGTTTTTCAAACAAGGTTTCACTAAAAGATGCTGAGTTTGGACTTTGATTATATCCTAGTGCCTCAAGAAAGGTTCCACTAGGAGGATGTTATTATGTTTGGATATTGTCTTGATTCCCCAACAATCCATCCACTAAAATGTGACAATGGAATAAGTTCAATAATGTATGATTCTGTCGGTCCCAATCAACATTTATGGGAAGTGGAATGTTAATAGAATGGCTAGGCAAATTAATGGTAAAGGAAAGTATAATGTAAATGAAAGGAGAAAATGAAATACAATTATCATAGAGGCTACTAGGAGAAATTGTGTAGATGCTAAAGGAAACATCCTAAAAAACCATGGAAGAACCACAAATGATTTTAATTGGATATGCCAAAAAAGTGTAACCAATGTTGTAAAATCCATTAAAATATTCTAATTCTAAAGGTGATTTTGACTTGAGAGGATCTAACTTTGATGTTGACATTAGTGTTAATTCTAATTTTGATGCTAAATTTGATATTAGTTATGGAATGGAACTCAATATTGATATTGGTTAGAGAATAAAACCTATTTCTAATGTTGAAGTAGCCATAAAGGGGGCCTATTGAACAATGTTATCTGTAAGCACCTTGTTCACATTTTGATTGGAAATGAAGGATTTAATATGAAGAAATGTTAGGAAATGGGAGGCATTTGGTATTAAATAATTAATGGGCCTTTCAAACATGGTTTATTATTTTATCAAAGATGGGAGATTCAACAAAAATGTTGACAATGTTTGATTATCATGATATTACTTTAGAAGTGGATGTATTTGATCATGTTTGGGAAGGGGATCATGACATATCCTAATTAAGAAATTATTAGACTTGGGCACACTTGGCTTGTCAATAGATAAGGGTCCTCAGTTAGGAAAAGGTATATTACCTTTGTTGTGATGTATTTTTAGGGGCTCTAATTAAATAATATAAGTACTTTACTAGAAATGCATCTAGAAGTTTAACACCCATTTCCCATAATATAACAAGATATTCATCTTTATCGTCAAATAGTTGATTACATTGACCTTAATCATAGTCATTATCTGATGATATATCTGGGAGACATCATTGATGGAAAATGGTTGATTGGATTTGTTATAACTTTAAGACTGACTTAGACTTTCGATTAATGGCTGAAGTGTCTAAAGTAGATGTAAATTAGTCCATTTGTTAACTAAATTGAGTGATTTGATCTTATTTATTTTTGGCATAGGGCTGGCCATAATAGAACAAGTTTAATATTTGAGATACCATGTGTGAGCTAAGAATTTGACTCAAGAGAGGATGGTTAGTATTGTGTTAGTTTTAAAATGAAAACAAAATGAAAGAAACACACTAACTAGCATAACATCTCTAGGCCTATACACTATGGAGAGCTTAATAACAAAAACGAATGAAAAGTGCAACTAAAAAGTAAAGAAAAAAAAGAATCATTCACCTTCCTTAGATGTTCCAAATGCTTTTTGTAGTGGCTTACTCAACTTGTGATCATGAAGTCTTCATCAAAGGAGGCTTGGCTATCTCCTCTTCTCCTTAGCACCTTATGACTTTGGCTTGGCTTGGCTTAATATTTTGGCATCATAACTTTAGCATGTGAGATCTCTTAGAATCAATTGGACATGGTAAATTTGCATAAATTAAGCTTAAAAATGATATTCATGGCCTCTCTATTTATAGATTTTCAAAAATGACTAGAATAAACCATGACCATCCATCTCAAGATTGAGATGTGTGGTCATGGATTAATTAAAATATGTAATTCAAATCCATAATTTTACTCATCATGAATTTGGAATAAGGAAAATTAATGAGGCATGAGAGGTAATAAATGGGTATGGGAGACCCATAATCTTGATATTTGTGGCATTTATGGCCTAGGGATGTCTTCCCAATAAATGAGGTCTTCTGATGATGTAGATATTCAATATTCATTTCTAAAAACAAGTTTTCAACAAATTTCGATGGAATTATATAATTAGGCCTTGATTTGGACTAATTATCTCTTAAGCATGATTAAGCACTTTGTGCACAAATTACTCAAATTGATCAGAATGCCTTGTTATTGGTCTAAAATTTGACTGGATTATTTTTGAAAGTCAATGTCAGATGTATTAGATCTGTTATCCCATTTAGGATGTTGACAACACCAAATAAAAAATGCATGCATCTCATACAATACATTTGATAGAATAGATCAATCTAGAGTACCCAAGTGCAAAATTGGCATTTTGACTTAAAATGATCTGATCAAAGTTAGCTAGCCCATAAATTACATTGCCCCATTTAGTGATACCCTAGTCAAAATTAGCACTTGAATATGTCAATTTCAACTCATTTAATGTTCTTTAGTATTTTTAGGCCAAATTGTGCACTTTGGTGGAAATTGGTCAAAAGCTTGTTTGGAGGCCATTGGTGGCCAGATTTAGGTGTCTATAGTTTGCCTCTGTTTGAGAGGGCATTACAAGCTATGAGCATAGAAATGTGTTATAAAATAATGAGAGATGGCATATATACCACAAACAAGATGATGGTTGAATAACAAAGATCCAAATGGTTTTGGGAAGCCTATGATGATACTCCCTTGAGGGAGTGGTCATCACATTTATTGATGGGTGGTCCCTCAAAAAGAACCAATAAGAAAGGTGGAATTCACTCATGGTTGAGATTAATCCAAATAATAAAATGCTTGCATGCATTGATATAAAAGGGATGCTAATTTGCCTAAAGGCAATTATAATCAAGAATAAAATTCAGAATAATGATTTGCCCATAGGTGGTTATAATCATTAAGTAGACCTAGATTGGCTAAAATTTATGGTGCCCCAGTTAGGGATGATTAGAAAGCATAACTCAAGGATAAAACTTGGAATATAGATTTAAAATGAGTGGGTGTAAAAGTGATGAAAAATATAGATAGAGGAATAAGATTGATCATTATAAATTATTCAATTGTACATACTAATGAGGAAATGCTTATCCTTATTAGTAATGATACAACTAGAATGACCAATGAGTTAATTTGATCAACAGTGGGATGGAAGGATTTGCCAAGGTGCCAAGGAGGAAATTTTATTGTTCCATTGATTGTAGACCTTCTTGAAGCTAATTTTTGATATAACATGTGATGGTAGGCTTCATGATAGAACACCATGAAGACTATCCAAAAATATGCATAAGGACTGACTCCTAATCCAATAAACACTCAAAAATAATACACTAATGATAAAAATTATGATGATAAATATTCATGTATGAATATGGATAGACTCAACAATAATGTGCTCGAGGAATCACCCGTGAATGCATATAGGCTGAGTCAAGGCAACAATGTTGAAAGCAAATAAATAGGCAAGCGAATAAACAAACAAATAAACATAAAAACAAACAAACAAAAAAGAAACCTGAAAGAAATAAACAAATAGAAAGCTTGAAAATAAAAGAAAAAGAAAGCATCCTAATAATGGCAATGCCCCAATAAGGTAGATCAAGGATAACTGATTAGGCTTAGACAAGAAAAATATTTTTGGATTTTTGAAATATTTGAATGTTTTTAGAATTTTGAGGTATCTTAACTCATTAGATAATAATAAGATACCTGCTCAAAAAATGGTGAGAGTGTTTGGCTTAGGTTACTCACAAAATGGTGAGACCATATGGAAAGGGGGACTGAGGTGACCTCAACATGAATTGAGCATGACCCATATAGTCCTAAAATAACCTCAAGTCATAGTAATTCCATCCACACAAAAGGCAAAAAAACTAACTAGGTCCTAACAAGTTCTCAAATATGGCAAATGGCCAGTCAAATGAAAACATTAATAACAAGGTAGTGTGACAATGCATGACAAACAAGTGTTTCCCCTAGTTTTCCCATAGGTGGTTATAACTAAGATACAATGGAATAGGTCAATGATACTAAATTTACCATAGGCAGTTATAAGTAGTAGCAAGACTAGTGAGACATTAATTTGCCCATAGGTGGTTATAATCAATCTCACATAAAAAAACTTGTTATAGGATGGAAAATAAAATATATCTTTTCACATCAACTATCACACTAATTTCAAACACTATCATTGTAAACATAGATTGGATTTATTATTGAAACTTGATTGAAATCCTCTCACAAAAAATGTAGGAAGAACCAATGTAACCAAGATCAAAATAGGCTTTGGTCTAGACAGGAATAGAATGATAAGATGGATAAAATGGTAAGAGGGTTTTCCCCCAAGTTATAGGGTAAATAACAAGAATATACGATAATGGAAAATGGATATGTAATAATGGAAATGACATGGCATGGTTCGTGTTTGTAGCCTGGGTGTGGTTTTTGATTCTATTATTCTTATTGATAGGGAGATGCACATCCTAATCAACAAATGATACAAATATAATACTTGATCATGTTAATTACTATCCCACACCACATCTGAATAGTTGCTTTGTCAAGAACTTAATTCAAAATTGGATTTTGAGAATGATTTTGTGATCTTCATTGGTCATTGATTCTGATTCCTTCAAACATCAAGATAAGGTATCTTTGTAGCCTTTGTAAAGAAAAGTGCAACCATGGATGGTAGGTTTGATTTTGAAATGGAATGGTAGATGATAATGGAATGTAGAATGGTTGGGAAATAAATGAAGATTAGGATGTTTAGTCACATGTAATGTAATTAATGTCAATTTTAACATAATTTTGGTTGTGGTAGGGCTGAAGACTTTTTCTCTCGATAGGACCATCATTATTTTTTTTGTTTGGGCCTGAGAGTAGCTACCATCTGATTAGGCTATAGATAAAAAGATATTTTGATTTGATCTCATCAAGTAGTGAAGAAATTTTGTGCTTAACTATTAGTGCCTCAATGAGGTTTTCACCAATGAAATTGTCTTGATTATCTCATAGCACCTCTGAGAAGGTTTCAATAAGGAATGTTGACTTTTGACTTTGATTGTCTTCTAGCACTTCCAAAAAAGTTTCACTAGAAGATGCTGAGTTCTAACTTTGATTGTCCCCTAGTGCCTCCAAAAATTTTCACTAGGAGAGTGTTCTTCTACTATATAAATGTGGCCTTGGCCTCCTTGCTCTTTTTCAACTACTATGTCACCATGCATGTAGTTTAACAAAGTGTGATTCTATAGATCCAAATCGACACTTGTGGGAGATGGAATGTTAATGATATGGATATTTTGGTTGATGGTAATGGCCTATAGAATGGTAATGGAATGAAGAGAGGATGTATAATCTTCATAGAATATACTAGGATAAATTCTGTCAAAGCTAAAGTACTCATCCTCAAAAACCATAAAAGGATCACAAATGTATTCAAATTGATTTACAAGGCATGTGTAACCAATTCTATAATAACCACAAACATATTCTTCTTCTAAATTTGATTCTAACTCAAGTGACTCTAAATTTGATTTTTAGACTGATGTTGATTTTGATTTTGATGGTAAATCTAATGTCAATTCAAGAATAGAACCTGACTCTAACTCTAATTCTTCATCTGATGGGTACTTTATTACAATGCTATCTTATTAAATATTTGGTTTTGGATAAGTCACAACATGTGATGGCATAATGGGCTCCATAAAACCAATTTGTTAGAGTGGGACTCCTCTAGGATGGGAAAAAGGTCAAAAGAAAACTACTCAGAGATTGGCTTCTCAATAGGAGGCTCTTGAAAAATAGGCACATGGTTGAGGTAATGATTTGCCCAAAGGCAGTTATAATCATTAAGAAGTGACTTGACAAATACTAGCTCATTAGTTTGAGACTCGTTGATAACTAGTATAGGATCAATAGGTGATTCATCATAGGTTGACTTATCACAAGTGGTTGGTTCAATAAAAATATCTTAGATTGGTTAGTTGTTTGGGCTTTAGTTTCCAATGAGTTGGAAAATACCAATTTTGAACACAGCTTGGTCTTCAAAAGATTGGATCGATTGAGGTTTGGATGGGATTGGTTTTGGATGAGGAATGGATTGTGGTTGTATAATGGCCGGGCATTGAGGAACATGATTTCTCACATGAGCCAAAGAATGAAGTCCTAAAATGGTAACGATAGGGTGGTGTGGAGTTTGATTTCTCATGTAAGTCAAAGGATTAGGTCTTAGAATGATGAAGGGGTATTATGGAACCTGATTGCTTTCATAAGCCAAAGCATCCAAGTATTTTTCATAAACCATATCATTTTAGTTATGAGCTAACTCATAAGCTAGTTTTTTACTATGTTCCATGTACTAATTATTGTAAAGAGGGTATGGATCCATATCCTAAACAACATTATCTGTAGTTGGGTCTTCAAATTATTCCTCAAAAGCCTCTTCATGCCAATCAAGGTCTCAATTTGGATTTTGTGGATTTTGAGTATGTTCTCCATATGGATTACTATAGGGAGAATAATAAAACTCCTTAGAAAATATTTCTTTATAGGGGTTCCTAGTGGGATTTTGTGTAGCCATTCTATCATAAGTTGGATTATATGTGACTCCACCATAAGTGTAGCTAGACATATCCACATAAATGATGAAAGATCTAAAAATAAAAAGGCTTAGAGTTCTATAAATTCTAAAAAACTGTCCAAAGGATAAATATTTCAAACTTGGTGTAACTTGGTCAAAGGGGTGGAGCTATATCTCTAATATGGTTTGAAAGTGGAGCTATATCTCCAAAATTATTTGTGCTAAGACTTGGCATAAAATAATCTAACATCAAATGTCTAATGTCAAATATCATACACACAAAAGGTCAAGCATCTGAATAAAACTGGCATATCAAAGGTCTAGGTCAAAGTGTTCCAAACAAGGTCTAAATTAGAAAAGGAAAAATTTGAGTTACTAGGTCTTTTATCCAAATGTGAAGTTGAAAGCTAGGCTCAAAAAAATAGACATATGCTAAGACTTTTATCCAAATGATGTCAAAATCTAGATTTGAAACAAAGGTATCATGTGATTTGATTTAATCTAAGAAGTTTGGAAACAACTTTGACATAAATCCAACATATAGAATCAAACAAAAACATGATCAATTGGCATAAGGTATAAGAAAAAAGGCTCTTTGAATAAATACTATGCTTTCTCAAATAAAGACACAAATAATGACAAGGATAGGTACTAAACAAACAAACCATCAATAGTCCTTAAATTTAGGTAATTGATTAACCAAATTTATACAACCCAAAATAGAAATATCTATGTATTAGCCCCAAAAATTAAGGCCTAAATAGAAATAAATCAATGTTTGAATCTAAACTTGATAAAGCTAATTTAAAACTCAAAGGTGAAAACTAAGATTTAACTAAACAAGCTAAACAAGATTGGAAAGCATGACAACACAAGACAAAGGTCTAAATGGTATACATAAAATGGTTTGAAACAATGATTTTTGATACAAAGTAAACTAGTCTTGAAAAAAATTGAGCAACCTAATGGCATAAGCATGCTTTAATGATGTGATCTATTTTATGTTTCAAAGACTCAAGAAGATCAAAATATTTTGACATGATTTGGGCAGCATAACACTACCCTTTTTAACTAAAATACATTATTTTGACATGACTTATGAATAAATGAACAAGTTTTAGTCTCAAAACACACCCAAAAAAATGACCAAAATACACTAAGTATAAAGGTCCACATCTAGCAAGGGTATGGCAATGTGGGGTTGAGTAAACTAATAAGATTTCAAATGTTTCTAGGAGAATCAATTTCACAATGATTTTCACATCAAATGATGCAAAAAATAAGCATAGAAATTGGGTGAACATGGAATTGGATATTTGTAAAAATGTGGTCTTTTCTACAACCACTACATCTTATTGTTTGCTCAGTGTAGTGTGATGTCCAAATGTAGATACGTCCTATGTGTAACTCAAAAAGAGTAAGTGAAGTCAATGTCAGGAAATGAAACTTTGGATCAAAGCTTCCCTAAAGAACTCATGGGAGGTAATGGCATCCCCCTCACAAGCCAAATTTACATGAAATAAAGAAAGCATAAAATATAAAGACTTTAGGGTCATTGTCAATGTCACCTAATACTTTTACTAGTTTTTGGGGAGTGCTTTAGATGATGTTATTTCTATGCCTTAGACTAAGAAATTTGTAAATAAAGAAAACACTTTTGATTCTAAGGGTTACATAAAGGGGGAAAATGGAAGAGAATACATGCAAAATAATTGTATTTTGTGAAAACAAAGTTCTAATTGAAATAATGAAAACAAAATTGACAAGTGTGTTCAATTTTAAGCCCAAATAAATATTTTGTGGTGTTCATTTGACCCCTTGGTCTTAAGATTGTGAAATTTAAAACTAATGATTTAAAAAAACTTACTTAAGCACCTAAATTTTACATTAAGCACCAAAATAATGTTCCTAGTTCATTTTAAAAGCATGCCAAAGATGTCTTAATAATATGTTTTAACAAATTTTAAGTTTCTTGGTTACTTGTCTACCCTTAAGGCATCACCCTAAAAGCAAATGTGTTAGGTTAGAAATTTTTATCACAAATATAAATAACATATATATATATATATATATATATATATATATATATATATATATATATATATATATATATATATATATATATATATATATATATATATATATATATATATATATATATATATATATATATATATATATATATATATATATATATATATATATATATATATGAACACCTTCAAACAAAAAATTAGAAGGATAAAAATAAAATATAACTCATAACACATAAAAGCCTGCACATAAAATATAAAAACCTATAGTTAGTATTTTGAATATAACTTTTAAAATATAGATCAGTTTGCCACAAAATTTTGAGATGTTGTCAATAACTATAGGATGAACATATTTGAAAAAATTTAATCCCAAAAAATCAATATAAAAAATTTATCAACTTTTTTCTAACCATTTTTACTAGAAAAATAAAAAATAGAAAGTGACAGTCACTAAAGTAGCTATAACTTTTAAAATATATAGATTTTTATGTTAAATTTTTATAGAATATACATGAAATATTTAGATATATGAATAAAACAATTTATATTAAAATATTAAGTAAATAAAAATTTATGACTTTTTTATTGGCCATTTCTACTCAAAGCAAAAACAACAAAAAAAAAGAATCTAAACTATGAAACACAAAAAAGTTTGTGGATTGCACTCTCATGAAGATCATCCCACCAGGACTGCCATTATGTGAGATATGAATTTTAATCAAGAGAGGATGGATAGTATTGTGTTAGTTTTAAAATGAAAACAAAATGAAAGAAATACACTAACTATCATAACATCTCTAGGCCTAGACATTAGGGATAACTTAATAACAAAAACAAATGAAAAGCACAACTAAAAAGTAAAGAAAAAAAAGAATTATTCACCTTCCTTGGATGTTCCAAATTCTTGTTGTAGTGGCTTGCTCAACTTGTGCTCATGAAGTCTTCATCAAAGGAGGCTTGGCTATCTGCTCTTCTCCTTAGCACCTTGTGGCTTTGTCTTGGCTTGGCTCGATATTTTGGCATCATAACTTTGGTATGTGAGATTTCTTAGAATCAATTTGACATGGTAAATTTTCATGAATTAAGCTTAAAAATGATATTTATGGCCTCTCTATTTATAGATTTTCAAAAATGACTAGAATCAACCATGACTATCCATCTCAAGATTGAGATGCGTGGTCATGGATTTATTAAAATATGTAATTAAAATACATAATTTTACTCATCATGAATTTGGAATAAGAGAAATTAATGACTCATGGGAGGTAATAAAGAGGCATGGGAGACCCATAATCTTGATATTTGTGGCATTTATGGCCTAGGGATGTCTTCCCAAGAAATGAGGTCTTCTGATGATGTAGATATTCAATATTCATTTCTAAAAACAAGTTTTCATGGAATTATTAATTATGCCTTGATTTGATTAATTATCTCTTAAGCATGATTCAGTACTTTGTGCACAAATTACTCAAATTAATTATAATGCCTTGTTATTGGTCCAAAATTTGACTAGATTAGAATTAGAAGTTAATGTCAGATGCATTGGATCTGTTATCCCATTTAGGATGTTTCCAACACCAAATAACAAATACATGCATCTTGTATAAGAAATTTGATAGAAAAGAGCAATCTAGAGCACCCAAGTGTAAAATTGGCATTTTGACTCAAAATAATTTGATCAAAGTTAGCTGGCCCATAAATTGCATTTCCCCATTTAGTGATACCCTGGCCAAAATTGGCACTTGAATATGTGAATTTCAACTCATTTAATTTGCTTCAGTGTTTTTAGGCCAAAATGTGCACTTTGGTAGAAATTGGTCAAAAGCTTGGTTGGAGGTCATTGGTGGCCAAATTTAGGTGTCTACACCATGACTTAGATTAACCTTGGTCTAATGTCACCAAATAAGGATTCATGTAAGGGGAACTCTATTGGAAGAAATTGGTCCTAAAAAGGGGTTATTTTGATTAGAAAACTAGGTAGGCCCCAAAAAGGGTGGTCTTAGTCTAGATTGGAATAGTTTGGGCCCAAAAAGGGTGATCTCAGCATAGATTAAATTTAGGTTTGACCATAAAAAATGTGGTCTTGGTATAGATAAGAATTATCTTTGCTTGGTCCCAATTAGGGATATTTGACACATATATAAAATTCAAATGAAAGAAAGGATGGATGTTATGACTTTTTCATTCCCAACAGATAGGTGTGGGAGAATGAATGGAAAGACAAGAAATAGTTTGAAGTGTAATGCAATTAATTTAGAATTGGTTTGGAATGGAACATAACTATATTGGAATGGTACATAATTACATTGACATGGTATAGAATTACATTGGTGTGTGGCTCAAGAAGAATTGAATTGATATTTGCATAGCACATAAATGGTTTGGTACATGGTTCAAGATGAATTGGATTTGAATTTTAATGGTTTGGAATAAAAATGGTCTAGTATAGTATTTAAAGTTGAATTTGACTTTAGAAGACATTGAATGTTTAAATTGGTTCTGTCAATGCAAATGTCCAAGTCGAATAGTATTGTCAATCCTAAATTTGGCATAGTTTGGCACATGAATTGGAATTTTGTAAGTAGACTTGTCATTTCAAATTAGGGTTTGGGTTAAATTAGATGGCATAATTTAGATAATACATTGAAATTTGGTTTGAAATTTGACCTTAGATTGGAACTAGACCTAGGTTTGGAACCAAATAGATGGTACATTGACATGGTTTAGATAAGGACTCAGATTTTTAGTCTTGATTTGAAAGGTTCAATCTTAAAAACTGTTAAGGTCAACATACCCCATTTTTGAAAAATAGGGACCCTTGTGTTAAACTATGCAAATTTGTTCTTTAAAGATTAAAATCCACTTGGTAATAATATCATTAGCATGATTGCACATTATTTTTATTTGAAGATTATCCACACCATGGTTTGGATGACTTATTTATTCATGGTTATGCTTTAATCTTATCTAAAGTGCTAACTTTGGATACTTGTGTTTCAAGTTACAAGTTTAATGGAGCTCATATGGGGTTGAACATGTTTAGGGTTTTTTGTGCTTCCATATTAAATTTATATTTTATTAAAACTTGGTCTATAATTGATTAATTAAATTCATGTTTTCAAAACCCTAGACTATTGCTATACCTGGACCTTTTAATTCAAATTTAAATTTGGTGGGAGCTTTTTATTTTAGTTTGAGCAAGAAAAAATTAATAGTACCATGGTCTTAGTTTAATTTTTATTCTAAGGCTTGGTTTTGTTCTTTAATATGACCAGACCTTAGGCTAAAAATCCTACACTTGGGCTATTTTATATCACATGATCCCTTTTATCTTAGCATAGTCTAACTAAAAATGTAGGGTCACTTTTATTACTGAACCTAATGCCTTATACCAAAGTTTCAATGTATTTTTTTATAAAATGAAACCCTAGGTTAAAATCTTATGCTAAGTCATTTTCTATGAGGTCCCTTTTGTTTTATGTTTATCACCTTGGTCCAAAATCTTCATGTCTAGGTTCTTTTATTATTCTTGGCATCCTTTTATATGTTTTAAACTTAGATTAAAAAAAACCTTAGACTAAAATATTAGTATTTATTAATATTAATAAAACCATGGTCTAAATTCTTTATTTTGAGTCCCTTTTAAATTCATGTGGTCCCATATAATTTGTTTAGAACTTAGCTTAATCCTTTTATCGTAAGTCTCAAAGCTTAACTTCCATTCTTGTATGTAGGGACCAATCACGTTCAACCACTTAGATCCAAATCTATGGAAAACATTTAAGTAGAGGACCCAAATTAAATGGAGTGAGATTAATGACTGAAAATTCAAGTAATGGACCTTATGTTAAACATTAAGCACCTTTTCTAGATCAACAATATGTGTTCTAGCATATAGATCTTGATCGAATGAAGCATGTCATGTCAAAGATTTTTAAATGAATATTTGAATTAACATGATACCACCACAAGGTGAAAACATGTTAGCTAACAAGGACTACCATGTGGCACAATCATGGAGCCTAGTACAAAGTGCCTAAAAGTACTAAATAGTCAACACATAGCACATATAAATTGTTTGTCTCAAATTTAATGTATTTTCTTGGAAAAGAATAGGTAAGAAACTAGATACAGGTATGGTATAATAACTTATTTGTTTATGTGCATGTGATCTAGATGATTGTGAAGCACTCCTCTTTGTCTTTGGAAGAATGACATGCATATAAGAAAATATTAAAACAAAAGGGTTATTAGGTTGATATCAAGGTGGATTTCTTAGCTTGAGCTAGATCCAAGAAACATGAGCTTACTAGGAGGTTGTCAATCCACTATCTTAGAATAATTAATTTGAAGGAAATAAATATGAAGTATTTACATCATATGATAGAAAATATTGAAAGGGAATACAAGAAGAAATAAATGCTTGATAAAGAAAATAAACTAATTATATCAATAAGCAAGTTAATACTAATGCTAAATAGGCTAGGTTGGGTTCATAAAATAGGTGTGGATTCTATGAATAGGCAAAAAGATAGAAACTATAATATGATTAATGGTAAGAAAGTGGAAATAACTTATTGTTATTTCTTACCATAGTGACCATTGATGGTCAGGGTGATTGTCAATGGTTAAGGTGACTGTCGGTGGTTATTATGGGTTCTAAAAAGTGTTACAAAAAGTTTGGATGGATGACATCAATGATTAGTAGTAGATTTTTAAAGCTTTGATTAGGGATGGGAGGTCAGAAGATATTATATAGAAGGGTTTGGGTTAGAAACTAAATAATCAGAACTTGAAAACTAGAAAGTTATTTGATAGTTAGTAGTTGATTTGAGAGTGATTTGGGTAGAGTAATGTTACTTTACCTGAAGATAAATTTTAGTATAGGTTCAGGTCTCTATCATAGTTTTTTTAAATTTCTATAGAGAAGACCTACAAAGAAGTTCTTGATGATAGAATCTCCTAATGACTACTAGTTGATAGCTTGATTGCCTAATTGCTAAAATTCCTAGATCCCCTTTCACCTCTTACTCCCCTTCTTTTATAGGAAAATAAAAATGGAGATAAAAGGTTTTATAAGAGGTTTGGTTGATGGTTTTGATGCTTCATGATGTGTTATCATGCTATCCATATTAAATTTTTGTGTGTTATCTTGTATACAGCTCAAGTTGTCTTTGTTTAGATGGGGAAGACCTAACCATCAATGATCAAGTTTCACCATCAGTAGTCAAAGTGACCATTGATGGTTGGGTAACCATCAATGATCAAGGTGATCATCAGTGCTTTAGATTTCAAGAAAGTTAAGTCAAGAGGGAAAGTTAGTGAGTTAGTTTAGCTAATTAACTAACTTGAGTTAGGGTTGGTGGGTTAGTTAGTGGGTTTTCTAACTTGCATTTATGGTTGAGAGAGGTTGGGTGGTCCCTAGGGGGTCCCAAATAATTTCAACATCTAGAATTATTATGTGTGGTTTTCTAGTGTCTATATTTTCCCCCTTTTTATTATATAGTTTATATCAACAAGTTATAAAAAAAATGGATTATGGGTTGATGGGTTGGTTACCTTGAGCATGGGAGGAGGTATTCCCCCTCAAATTAGGACTCAATGAGGTGAAATAGAGTTAGGTGTAGGTTTGATAAGTGACTATGGTAAATCATGAGGTTGGTGACAAATTTTTTGGGAATTTGAAGCATAAACATGTGCATAATATGTGACTAAGGGTAATAGTCAAGATTACACATAGACTTAGTTGTCATAGTTGGTAAAAAAGGTTAGTTCTATAAGGAATGATGATGGAGGCAATGGGCCACATTGTTAGGCATAGATAATCAGGTTATACCTATCAAGTCTTCTAGAAAAGGTTAGTGTTTTCATAGGTATCCAAGTAAGAAGTGATCTCAAGAAAAACATAAATGGTTTGGTGTGCACTATGTAGTGCAAATTCAAATGTTTAACATGGAAATATTAGTTGATGTAGTCAAAAATGACCAAGAAAGGTCATCACAAATGTATGATAGTTGGGGCTAAAATGGCCAATGTTTGGGTGGATGGGGTGATTGGTATGGTAGTTAGAGAATGTAATCTCCAAAGGGTGGTACTAAGGTATGTATGCCAAAATTTAAAAAGTGGACATATTGACTAACGATGATCAAGGGTCTCTAAATCAATCATCGGTGGTCACCCTAACCATCGACAATTTGGGAGAAAAAAACCTCAAAGTGTGGAGGTTAAATGGTGAAAATAGATATCTTTTTTACTCATTTGATTTTGACTCCTGACTTTGTGTACTTATGTCTTTGGTATTTTGTGTAAGAGTATTGATGAGGTGGTTGATGAGTGGTTGACTGTATATAGGTGATTGTTGAGGTGGACTGAGTATAAAGGGTTGATAGGGACATGGCTAGACTACCAAACTTAGGATTCCTCCTCGATGATGGTCAAAGAATAAGGTATGGGTTGTATTGAATTGTTAGAGTAGTTTGATTTTGGAATTTTTGGGTTGATTTTGTTAGTTTGTTGGGGGGTATGGGTGTTCACCTATGCATTAGGTTAGGGGGGTTAATTATTGAATTTATGGGGGAAAGTGGTTTTTGATGAATGGGGTAGGTTGAGAGAGGGTAGTGTAACTATTAGGTTGGTGTTTTTCAAGTTAGAAGGAGGTATGGGGTGGTTTGGGGGTATGTTAGTGTTAGGGGTTGTTTATCGATGGTATGTTACTTGGCCATAGTTGAGGAGTTTCATTATTTTGAGTCCATAGTCTTGACATCTTATCCTGATGAGCCTCAATGTGGTGAGTATAGATCTATTTTGGTAGATGGTATAGGTATAGTAACTCTAAGTTAGTGGGCTACTTATATGGGTAGACAGGCAGGCACTTAAGGGGGGTAGGTACTAGGTAGTAGTGGTTCCCTAGGGGCATAGGTTATGATATGATATGTATAGGTGCATATGATTTTGATACTGACTTATGAGTTGATACAGCAAAATGTATATGTTTTGAGAGAGGGAGAGATCTACATTATTACATTTAATATTTTTTATTGATGAGACATGATGTATATGATGTGATGATGATATATAGATGTGATTTTATGTTTCATGATTCATGGTTTAAATGTTCCTTTTTTTATGATTATGCTTATGAGATGTAGACTCACTAGCTTAAGCATGGGATGATTATGGATGATGTTTATGGTGAGTTATGGTTATTTTTATATATAGTTATGATTTTTTGATTATGTTTATGATCATTTATATGTGATGTAGTTTATTTTATTGATTATGATAGCACATAAAGTAAGTTAGATAACAAAACTAGATATACATCTAAGTGAATACATGAACAAATTATGAGTGGATAATGAAAAGGCATAATGCTTATTCATTGGCAAAGATAAAACAAAATATAAGTTAGATTAGCCTAAGGAACATAATCCCTTTGAATGTTCTACATTAGCATGTGTTAGTTGGTAAAAAGGTGTCTTGATCACATCATGTCAAGTAAGCTCAAGAATCCCTTGATTTGTAGATGGTACAAAGGGGAGATAGGTGATAGGTGGTTTGAAGGGTAGTGTGAACTCTTTTGGGTTGGTGATCCACTTCTATAGGTGACCTAAGAACTATAATAAACAAGTCCATGTTTTAATGCAAGGTGTAGACTGATCGATGCAGGAAGTCTACTAATGTTATCTATGAAAGTTGATTATAGCTTTCTTGGGATAACTTGTTTGTTATTTTGATGTGGGGTCTTTTATTGTTTGGTTTTGATAAGTTTGTGAAGTTGATTGATGTGGGAAGCTTCAAATGATTGATTTTGACAAAATTGATTTATCCATCCTTCAAAAGAGTGGTCTAAGTTTGGATTTGTTCATTTTGGTAGCTGTCCTTCAAGGGAGTAGTCCATCATTTTAAGTAATTTAGTTTCAGGTAGCTATCCTTCAAGGGAGTAGTATATATGCTAGAGATATTTGACACAAGTGATATTTAGGTACCCCAAATTATTTTGATGCTAGGTTAGACATGGAAAAGTACATATAGGCTTGGAGGTTTACCTTTATGAGGGAAAAACCTAGAGCATAAAAGGGTTAATGATAGGTGAAAGGGGTGGTTTTGAGAGATAATGACCATGTGATTCAATTTGACTAGGGATGAAAAGTATCAATGAGGACCATGCCATGGATAGAGTTATGGTACCCATATTTAATATTAGGTTATGACTACAATGGTTAATCACATGGTTTTATGTTGTAATCAATTATCCTCAAAGGGATGGGTTGAAGGTGTGAGGAAGGTGAAAATATCAAGGGATGATCTTAAGTTAGAAAAAAGGTGATTTTGATCATTATTTAAAAAAAAAAGGATGAAAGTGCAAATCATTAAGAGTCTCAGGTTTTGGTTTGCCTTCAAGAAAGGACAAATGATAAGCTCTTAATCCATACATGTGGGTTATGATGTACGGTCCAAGATAATTAAAAGCAAATTTGCCTCACTTGGTTTTTTCCATATTGGTCACATGTTGATTTTACTTTAGGATGAGGTGTTTGATGTTGAATTCTCATTCTTTTAGGTGATTGTTATAGGCATGCTTGACTCACTCTTGATAGACACAAATATGGTTAATCATATCTAGGCGGTGTTCACCAAGTATCTCAAGTCATGATAGATGCTCTTGATGATAATCACTCTAAAAAATGATGTCTTATAAGGATATGTGAAGAAAGGGAATCTGGACTTCAAGAATCAAGATCACCTCTATTCTAAAGACTAGAGAGAAAGGTGTAACACCCATAGAGGTTAAAATGATAGTGCAATAGGCCCACAAAGTAAAGAGATGTGTAAATTCCAATCCTAACTACAAGCATTGACCATTTTGGTTAACATATTATTGAAGGTTCTGTTAGAGGTTTTTGCCTATCCATTTGCTTTTGAATGATAAGGTGAGGAAAAGCTTAACTTGATGCAAAATTCATCACAAATAGATTAGAATTTTTTGTTTTTGAAAGATTTGCCATTATCAGTGATGATCCTATGGGAAACACCAAAATGATAGATGATATAATGATTGATGAAGTTAACTATCTTGCCATCTTTGGTCAATATGAGAGGAATAACCTCCACCCACTTTGTGAAGTACTTAGTGGAGTGATGATGGAGTGGTTCCACTATACATAATGAGGATTGATTTCCCCAATGAGATCTAATCCCCATTATGAGAAGGGCCAAAATTCCTTCGATACTTAAAGGACATGATATGACACGTGATGTAAATTAGTGTGTTGTTGACATTTAACACACTTCTTCACATAATCATAGTATTATTGGTTGAGGGTGGGATAATAATATTTGAGGTGAATGATACATTTATTAATATCTAGACCACTAAAGTATCCCCCACATATCTTGTCATGTATTTCCTTGATAGCATGGCAAGCTTCATGACCACATAGGCAATAGAGAAGGAATTTGTTGAAACCATGTTTGTAAAGTATTCCCCCTAATATGGTATAATGAAGGGCACTCTGATCAAAGGCTCTTCAGGCATTCCTAGAGAGGTTGGGAGGAATGATGTTGAGGTTGAGGTAGTCAAAGGTTTACTCATACCAAATGTCTAATGGAGATTCCTCCACACTAAAAATGGTAGTGATGTCAGATTAGATATAAGATGGTGTGATAAAATGATGAATGGTGATAAAGAGCTTAGAATTAGAAGGCACAAATGGAATTTGGGAAGTAAGGGAAGAAATTGTATCCATGAACTTATTGGTAGATTACATAATAGATTGGATAAGGTAATGATAAAATGATGCTAAGAGTACATCTACTAGGTGTTTTTACTATTTCAAGACATCATTTTTACATTGGTAGGATCCATTGATCTGGGTGACCACAAGTTAGGAATCACCAAAGACATTGATCATCTTAACTCCAAAGGCTAGTGTGGTTTGGAGATCTAATATTAGGGCTTTATACTCTTTGATATTGTTGGTAATTTCAAAATCATGTTTAAAAGAAATAAGATGAGGTTCACCATCGAGGGAAATGAGAATAAATTTGAAACCCCCACCGTACTACTACTTCGATCTATCAAAGAACATGGTCATTTGGTAAGTGATGTCCTCTTGAGAAAGAGTCATTATGGACTCATTAGGAAACACAAGAGGAATTGGCTGGTTATTTGGAAAAGGAGCTTCAACTAATTTATCAACAATGCCTTTCTCTTTAATCAACTTCTATTGGAGGATTCAAGGTCAAACTTACCTAAGAGAATGAGCCACTTAGATATTTACTAGTTTTAATATGGTCTAGAGTGGATGTACTTGAGTGGGTTGGTGTTGGTGATGATAAAGGTTTTGTGATTGAGGAGGTAATGATGTTGTTTATAAGATAAAAAGACTCAGGTGAGGCAAAACTTCCTGATATAGGTGTATTGAGTCTCATACTCTATAAGTGTTTGACTTATATAGTAAACAACTTGATTTTTATTTTGTTCATCATGGTGAGTGAGAATTAACCCTAAGGAATGGTCAGTAGTAGAGATATAAAGGTAAAAGGGTTGATCTTATTTAGGAGGAGTAAGAATGGGTGGATAAAGAAGGTACTCTTTGAGTGAATCAAAGCCTTGTTGATAGTCCTTAATCCAATTAAAAGATGTATCTTTATTGAGATGATGGTGAAAAGGTTGACATCTATCTAATAACTAAGAGATGAAGTGATAGATGGATTGGAGCTTCTCTTATAGGCTATGGGGTTGCTTAAAGTGGGTCAGAGGTGGCATGTCAAGGATCACTCTGACTTTGGTAGTCTACTTTTATTCCTTGAAAAGAGATGATAAAGTCAAGAAGCTTTCCCCAAAAACACATTTCTTGGGGTTGAGTTAGACATGTAAATGGATTAGGCACTAAAGATAACTTTGAGAACTTCTAGATGATCCTTGCAATATTTGGATTTCCCAAAGAGATCATCTACATAGTCTTATATGATTTTATGGATGAGATCATAGAATATTTAGGTCATCTAATGTTGGTAGGTTACTCCAGTGTTCTTCAGACTAAAAGGCATTACCCTATAACAAAAGGTGCCCCATGGGGAGATGAATGAAGTCTTATGCTAATACTTGAAGGCAATTAAGATCTAATTATATCTTGAGAAACTATCCATGAGAGATAACATCTTGTGACTGGCTATAAGATTAATAAGTTGGTTGATGTTAGGCAAAGGGAAATCATCCTTTGGAAAATAAGGATGAGGTTATGATATTCAACATAGAGGTAAAGTCCCCCTATGGGTTTGGTGATGGGAATGATATTGGAAACCCATTGGGGATAGTCAATGGGTTGGATGAAGTTGATAGATAAGAGGTGTTAAAGTTCTTCTTTAACTAGAAGAGTGATATAAGGGTGCATCTTGTGAAGCTTTTGCCTAACATGCTTAGTGTTAGGATGGATGATGATGTTGTGGAGAGATATGGAAGGGTTGATTATGAACATATCCTGATAAGACCAAGAAAATGCTATGTTTTGGTCATGAAGGAAGGGTAATCCTATTGCTCTGAGGAATCTAAGGATTGACCAATCTTTATAATGCAAGGGTTATCTTGAGTACCCAAGTTAACATCGATAGTGGATTCATTCAACATGGTTTGGTTTTGAGGAGGAAGGGATTTATGGATAGAAGAATCCCCTATACCAAGATAGGTGCGAATGAAATCATTATCTTGCTGTTGGATGGTGTTGATGGTAGGATAATCATTTTCTACCATTTTAGGATGAATCAAAGGAAAGGTTTTAGTTTAACCACCCCTATTATAGGTTAGGGGACCCAAACTAATAGTATTGACTAAAAAAAATCAAGATGGGATGGTTTCAAAATCCTTAGATTTTGAAATAAATGGGGTTGGTGAAGATAGAATTTCATATTCAATGGTGGTGATGGGTTTGGGTGAATCAGTTAGTTCTTCTAGTGAGACAAACCCAAGGCCAAATAACTCATGAGGTATTTGGGTTTTGATCAAAAGTAACTCATAGGGTCCATGTTCATAATGGTCAAGGATGAATCCATTTTGGGCATACATATAAAGGTATAATTTGGGAAATTTTGGTTTGTCAAAATAAGATAAATTGGAAGTAAATGGTTGGGTAAAATAGGTGGTGGAGTAAGTAAGAAGTAGATGATCAAGTCCCTCATAGATGAAATTAGTTTGGTGGTTGGGAATCCCAAAAGGAATGATGGTTAAAATATTGGCATCATAGCCAAGATTATGTTGAATATTCCCATACTCTTGAGGAGTAGGGAAGACATCCAAAGCCAAAATATGATACTCTCCCAATAAGAGACATTGGAACATAGGTTCTAAGGGGTCCTCTATGGGGATATGAGAAGAAGGGATAAATGAGCTAGTTGAATATTATTTGATGGTAGGGGTGGAACCATTGTTAGTTGGTGGTGAGGTATATGAGTGAGGAATAATAATATCATTGATTCAATATGTCATGTTGCAAGATGTAAAAGGACTAGGGTTAGCTTTTTTAGTGATGACCTGACCCTTATGGTCAAACTTGACACATCAATGTAAGGTGGATAGGACATAACTCATGGATCAGATATAAGGGCATCCAATCAAGATTTTATATTATAAATCACCTTCTAATTTATATAAGAGCTCTAAAATCATGTGAGCTCGCAAGTGGATGCAGAGGATGAGTATCCCTAAGGTTATGGCCATAATATCATTAAAGGAATGGAGGACTACTATGGTTTTCAACATGATCTTTTTTGGTAGTTGGAGTTGGTCATAAGCATGAAATGAGATAATATTAATACTATATCCTTCATCAGTCATCACCCTTTTGATGTGGTTTTATTGATGTATATAATGATGAATGGAGGGTATTTTTGAATCCTTGAATGTGACAAAAGGTGGAAAGTTGAAGAGCTCCAACAAAGGCTACAATAGCTTAAGGGTCTTTAAGTTGGACCTATATAGATTATAGGGCCTTTATAAATGCTTGGAAATGATGGGGAGAGGTGTTGATCAGTTCATATAGGCTCATCATCACTGGCATTTGGTGAAACTATTTCAAAACTACTTACTAGATAGATTTAGAAGGGTTAGAAGGAGAGGTACCCATAATGGATATTTTGGGTTTTGGTGAAGGTGAAGGTGAAGGCATTTGAGTCTAGTTGTAAGGTTAAGGGGTGGAAGGATATTTCCATGGAATGGACACTTTGGCCTTTACCTTATCCTTTTTTTGGGCTCAAGTTTAGGTGACCATATGGATAGTGTGGATGAGGGGAAGCATTGGGATAAAAGGTTGCTTCAATTCCTCCTCACTCTTGGATGAGAGTGTGGGAGTGGGTAAATGTTGGATAGGTTCATTTATTGGTTGGGTTGATAATGGGATTAAGAGGGGTTCATATAATAATAGATCATCCTCATCCCATAAGTTATGGTCAAGTACATGGAGAGCTTTATGGTTCTCTGTGTCATGTTTAGGTGTCATATGGTATGAGAAGATTACACTATCATTGAAACAAGATGGTTTAGGACTCAAATGGTTTGATAAGTGGTAGGTTTAAGAAAGAGGTTTGTAAAAATATTTGTAAAATGGTCGAATAAGATTTGAACAAAGGTGCTAAGGGTGATGGGATTTTGGTTTTTGGGGTGAGAGCCTTTTTAAAAGTAGGCTTTATCATATAAGTTATGGGTGGTAGAATTATTTTGGTAGGTGGGTTTAATTTGGATTGCTTGGCATTGGATGGTTTTGAGGTGGAAGGTTTAAAAGTGAAAGATTTGGAGGTGGGTGTTTGAGATGATGAAGGTTTGGATACAGGTGGGTAGGTAGAGATAGATAGTTGGTTAATAATGATTGAGAGTTTGATGATTTGGAGGGGTTAGTAAAGGTAGGATAAAATGAGGAAGTTTAGTTTGTGTATTTTTGGGAGGGTTTGCCTTCTTGATATAAATATGAGCTTCTAGGATTAAATAATGATGGGGTACCAAGTTAGAAGGTAAGAGGGAAGTGAGTTGTATGATTCTGGTTCTAGGTTAGAGTTTGGGTGGCTTCACCTTATTGGTTGGTTTGGTTAAGTTTTTCTTTGGTGAAATAGATGGGGTTAAGTACAAATTTAAACATGGGTGGATAAGGCTAGAAATAGGAAGCATCCCTAGGTTCTTAATAGGTTTGATTAGAGAGGTGTCTTGTTATTTGATAATTTTGGATGGAGATGGTTTGGATGATTCATCCACAATTTTTGAGGGAGAGGTGTTTGATAAAGTGGTTGAGGTGATGATAGTTTTAATATTAGGCATGATTGAAGATGGGGTAGATGAAAGTGAGGTATAAGGTTCATCGTTATTTTGATAGGGGAGCCCAAGATTGTGCTAAAATTTGGCTTGATCCATATTGGGTTGAGAAGAGAATTTTAGGATTTGGACTAGTCTAGAGAAGGGTTTGTTAATTGGTTTGGTTCCTTGGGCATCATATTAAAATATTAGGCCCATAGGTTGAGGTAAGGGAATGATTTATTCACCCTTTTCCTTGATGAAATGTTTCAAGATTTGAGAGGATGTTTCGTCTATGGAAGGAGTAGATGAAGTGATCCCTCCTTTTGGAATTGTTTCCAAAGAGAGAGTGGGTGATTCCATGATGGGGGAAGAATCTAAGTCCCTTATCTCATAAAGTGAAGTAAAGGATATGGTTGATTCCTTTATTTGGGTATCCAAAGGAATGGGGGGTAATTCCACCAGTTTAAGAAATGGAGTGGAGGAAGAGGTAGTTGAGGTAGTGGTTTCCTTAATGATAAGCTCACTAATAATTATATTGACTGTATGGACCTCATGAACATAGGATGATTTTAGTTTGATATCATCATGGTGGGTAGAAGGGGAATGATTGGGAAAAGGTTGTTAAAAAATGTTAGGTGACTGATTCGAGGGTGAATTACGATTATCCAATATAATCAAGTTTTGGACAATGGATTTGAAGGTATTACACCTACTAATGTTATGTCCAATGACATGATGGAAATCACATATATTACTCTCATTATACCAATTAGGCATAGGGAAAGAAGCATATAATTATTTTGGAGGCTTGATGGGGGGAAGCTGTATGATGTTGGATTTGAGAAAATTATCCAAAATTGAAGCATATGACTCCCATAGTGGAGTGTATTGTTTCAAAGTAGCCTAGTTTTGATTCTAGTATTATTGATTAGAGGAGTTAGATGTGTGGGTTTGGTTGGGTTGGTTGAAAACTAGAGGTGCAATGATTTTAAGGACAACCATGTTTGTAGCTACCTTTGGTTTGGTGTTAGGGTGGTTATATTAGTTGGTGGTTTTGGATGGGGAAGGGTTATTGGATTTGAAGCTAGAGTTTTTATTTCTTAATTTCAACTTCCCTTCATCAATGGTTCTAATTTTTATTTTGCATTCCATAGTGAAAGCCTCATAAAACATTTTAAAGGTTTGACCTTATATATTAGGGGTGATGTGTTTGGCACAAGCCCAAGAGAAAGTTTCAATCAACTCTAGTTGGGGAAAAGAGAAAGAGAAATAGTTGATAAGACCTCTTCATCAAGTTAAGAAATTAGAAATTGATTCATCATCAAAATGTTTGATGGAGTAGAGGTTGGTGATGGAGACCTTCTTAGATATATTCATTGAGAAGTGGTCTAAAAAGGTTTGGGTGAGTTGGGAAAAATAAAAAAATGGAGTGCTTAGTGATATCAATATACCAATCTAATGTTGGTCTAGATAAAGACATAGGAAATGTATAAAGGAGAATAATATCATCATAGGCAATCAAGTAGCAAGAATGCCAAAATACTCTTAGGTGTTGTTGGGGGTCTTCCTTTATTTGGAATTTAGAAAATTTGGGTAGTTCCCATTAAGGAGGGTAAGGTTGGATAGGGATGAATGGGTGAATATTTTCATTATAGATTTGGTCATAAGACAAGAGGTTGTGAGCCCCAAAGATAGATGACTCTAGATTGGTCATTTTGTCCATCAACATTTTGACCAAATCTATTTGGGTTTGGGGAGTTTCATAATTATATGGTAAGTTTTGTTGGGGTTGGGTGGATGTAATATATGGATAAATGGTAGAAGTTGAGAAGATGCCACATGTTGGTATGTGGTCATTGAGGGTTGTGATGATGCCACATAATAGTTAATGGGCACAAGAGGTTTGGTAGAAGGTGCCACATATGGGTTAATAGGCGTAAGAGGTTAGGTAGAAGATGGAGCTATGTATCTTTGTGGATTAGGAACATAGTGTGGGTAGGGTGTCATAGGTATTTGTGGAGTAGTTGATGTGGGTTGATTCAGAGGTATGATCAAATTGATAGATTAGGGAATTAATATGGATTAGGTTGTGATAGTCCATGGATCAGGAGGAATTAAAAACAAAATTGTATTCAATATAAAAACTCATTTTATTTTTTCACAAAGTAAGCTTATAAAAGGCTTATAAGAATATGAGTTGGTTGAAAAACCAACTAACAGGTAAAACTACCCAATAAACAATAATAAACTAAATTAATTACCTTTGGATCACTAAATGACCCAATAACTTCCCATTAATTTAAAGAGGTATATAAAAAATAGAGAAATGAACTATGAGTCATCCATGTAGAATCTAATGCAACTACAACTAGTACATTGTGCATCCTAGACTAATCCACACTTGATCATCCCCATAATGCAGTAGAACATGATCATGCATAATTTAATTACATCGATCCTTACACAAAATCCATCCAATAAGTGACTGCCCCCTTTACTGTGTATGGCACATCTTAAAATAATGCCCAATAATTTCTAACATCTCCCATAGGCCTTTGTTCAACACTAACAATGCTAACAACATAATGCTGATTCTACCACAAATCACTGACAACTTATTTAAAACCAATATGTAATATCTTCTCCCCTATTAAGAAAGAGGTGAGAAGCCATGAAATAAATAAACCAACTATAAAAAACTATAATACTCCACATCAAAGATCATATCAACACTACATATATGAAAGAAAAGTACACAATCTAAAAAGTGCTACTACATCAAATCCCAATCTTAAGCCTAAAAGGTTACAAAAGATGGGTGTGTCACTATCTCAAAAGATATAGTAATCGACTACAGAGCAAGTAAGCTCATAATTATCCCATCCATCAGAAGAAGATGCAAAATAATAGACAGAAGAAGACCCAAAATAATGACTAGAATGGCTAGAGGGTCTAGCAAAATATGCTTTTGCCTTTTATCAATATCGAGAGGACCTCCATCGAGAAGGGAATTATGTAAAAAGATGGCCTATGCCACCAAAATTGTAGCATATTTTATCACACCCATTAGAACTAGCAAAAGAATAGCCACATGAAGAAGAATGCATGTGTTTGTGCTTATTTCCATGTGAATGTTTGTGGTGATGCTCATGATTCGGAGAACTAGAATGATGTCTATGATTTGGAGAGTTTGAATGATCTTTGTGTCTAGAATGATGCTGATGTTGTCAAGAACTAGAATGATGTTTAAGCCTAGAAGTCTAAATTTATTTCTCTTTGTGTCTTCTATTAGGTTTATACAATGGATTGTTTGTTTTAGAATAGTGTGCCTCCTTAGTAGGGTGTTCTTTCTTCTTTGTAAATTTTTGCTCATGTTGAGTGAGCAACTCACAAATGGAATCAAAAGTAGTTTTTTTAAGCTTATCACTAAGCTATAACATTTATAAAAAATTCCTATATCTAGGGCTAAGACCATTTAAAATAATATAAATGAACATTTTATCATCAATTTTCCCACTAGTAGTGCCATATTCTTATTTCAAATTCTTAATGCATGACACATTCTAAAACATCTTCATCATCAGTGAGTTTAGTGTTAAGCAACTACATAAGGAGATCAATTTTCTTGTAAGTAGGTTATTTATCATACAAGTCTTTTAGAGCTTTCCATGCTTTCCATGATTCAGATTTGATAGCTTCTATATGAATTATGACTTGTACATTGCAAGTTGATTTGAACAACACAAGAGCACACTTATCACGTTTTTGGAATTCAACAAGCTTTGCAGCTTCAGTGGGAAATGTGGGTTTTTTCAACTACAACCCATAATTCATTGAAAATTAACATATTTTCCATGTTCATTGACCATTCCTTATAGTTTTTAGGAGTTAAAAATCCATTTTTAAAAATTAGGCTCATAATTTTAGGCATGGTGCTAAAGAATCAAGTCAAAAAAATACAAGGGAATACTAATTTGAGGTTTTGCCTTTACCTTTAAAAATAGTTTTTGATTACACAAAATTATTGGGACTCATAAAAATTCACCTTATAACTCTTGTTACACCCTTATATCACCAATATTTGATAAGCTCAAAAAATAAAATTTTATCAAAATTTATTTGAATGGGTTTTGAATCCTTGACCTTTTCTATTTGAAATTTTTTACTAAAAATTGACCTCTCCAACTCTCCCTCAATCCTTTTCAAAAGATAAATGGAAAATATTACATATATTCTTGATTTGAGAAAAGAATATTATATGAAAAATATTTTTACCATTTTAATTTTTTATGTAAAAATATTAATTCACTAGCAATTGTTCATGCAAGTAAAAAAAATATTTTATATACCTCCTTCATGGAACCCATGCCAATGTAGCAAAGAAATTTTAGGGTTTTTCAAAACTTTAAAAACTTTACTCAGGTGCCTGGTTTATTCTTGAGGAAGATAGTGCCACTGTACAAGTATACGCTAATTATTTTGAACTCCACGTTGCTCATTCCATCTCAGATATCCTTTATTAAGCGATAAGCTTCCAAGACATAGAGTTTCAAAAAACTTTAGAAACTTCTTGCAAGCTATTGTGTCATCAAAAAAATTCTACTACCATTCTTTCTATGCTTCTTGGGGGATCATGTAAAACCTTATCAAGAGATCTTGTAATCATTAATTATATGAAATTTGATTTTGATCTTCCTCACCATACAAAACTAGTAATGAATTTATAAAAAAATATTACTTCTCCATTGCCTCTCTTTGATGCTTCACTATCTCTTGTTTCTTCAAGTTGAACAATGGAAATGCATTTTCTTTTACAAGTTTTGGTATTATTGACTTGAAGAAACTATTGGTATCACATAGAAGATTGATTCTTGTCTTTAGAGATAATCAATGAGTGGTTGATCTAGCTACTGTTGTCTTTAAGCACTATACAGGTCAGGTTTGAATTCAAAAAAAGCAAATCCTTTATATTCTTGGTTTCAAAAAAATATTTCTCCTTTCAAGTGTTGTAGACCTCCATATATTCTTTCTTCCTCCTTTGTTTATTGTTATAACTCTGATACCACTGATATCCCATGGGTTAGGAGGAATTAAAAACAAAATTGTATTCAATATAAAAATTCATTTTATTTTTTTACAAAGTAGGCTTGTAAAATTCTTATGGGAATATGAGTTGGTTGAAAAACCAACTAATAAGTAAAACTACTTGTTAAACAAAAATAAACTAAATTAATAACCTTTGGATCACTAAATGACCCAGCAGGTTAGAGGTATGAATGGGTTAATTAGTTGGGAGTGAGTGGTAACTCTGGTACTTATAGGTGGAAGGGTAGAAGGTATATAAATCACCAAATTTTGAAGTGGGGTGGAGATTAGTGGGTTAGAAGTGATAAGGGGAATAGTGACAATATGGGTAGAAGGTATCCCCATGGTGGGTGGAGTATGGGTAATAAAAGGTGAGGTTGCCCCTATGTTAAAGGGGTTATTGGTTGGTGTAGGGGGTGTTTGGCTATTGGTTGGGTTGTTTGATAGGGTTTAGATGGAGGTAGTGGATGGGTTATTGGTGGAGGAAGATGTTTGAGTGATCATAGGTTGGGTAGAAGTAGAAAGAACAAAGGTAGATCCATAGGTGGAACCAAAGTAGGGGCGTAGTAAGATAGGGTATTAAGATAATGTTGGAGGGATATAAAATTGTTATAAATGAAAATGTTGAAATCTACATCACCTTGGACAACTATCTGAGGCATGGTAAGGTTTGTATAAGGATGGGGAGAACCCTCAACATCTGAGGTATACTCCATGAAGGAAGAAGAAGAGGAAGGTGGCTCTTGGTTGGTTTGGTTCCTTAACTGTTATCTAGTAAAAACCATGTGAAGAATAGAAAAGAATAAAGGAAAGCTCATAACTCAAACACAAAGAAAACAAAAGAAAGAGATCTCAAAGAAATCAAAAGCATACACTAGATTGAATTTTAAAATCTTAAGGTACCTTTTATCTTGTTTTTGGCTTATGCCTTAGTTGTAAAGTATGAAGAAGAACTTGGTTTATAGAACAGGTACTAGAAAAAAGTCTATGGTTGGTTTTAGGTGTTTAAGGCTCTCAAAAGGATCTATGTTGGAAATAAATACATGGCTTGGTATTTGGGCCTACCCCCCTCCCTTCACACACCACAATGATAACGGCATTAGGTGCTTAGCTAGTATATACTAATTTATAGATTTTAGACCCAACCAAAGAGCTGAGTTTTGGTTTCTCTTCTTGGTAATGACCTCTGAATAGTTAAAGGGTGAAGGTGAACCATTAAGATATGAAACCCTATTCGAGCCTTATGTCAATTTTTAATATTTTTAGTTGATATAAGTGATTTGGTTTTGGTGTATGAGAACAAAGATGAAACTATGATTGATTTACTTAGCCTTTAATTTTAACTACATGAGCTAAACATGCAAGAAATCAATGTATGCAAGGTTTATTTTATACCCAAAATAATTTTTTATTTCTTTATATGAGCATAAAATAAGGAAGAAAAGGGCTTCTATATGCTACTAGGTCCCACTAGTCATGCCAAAATGTTTCTCTCAATTTCATTATATTTTCTTGGAAAATAAGAAGTAAGAAACTAAATTTGGGTATGGTAGAAGAACCTATTTGTTTGTGTGTGCATGATATAGATGATTGTGGAGAGCTTCTCTTTATCTTAGGAAGAATGACCTGTAAATAAAAAAATACCAAAATAAAAGGGTTGTTATGTGGATAGCAATGTGGATTTCCTAGTGTGAGCTAGATCTAAGAAGTGTGAGCTTACTAGGAGGCTATCAATCCACTATTTTAGAATAGTTAAGTTGAAGAAACTAAAGATGAATTATTTGCATCAAATGATAGAAAATATTTAAAGGGAATGTAAGAAGAAATAAATTTTTGATAAAGGAAATAAACTAATTATAGTAATAAGCAGGTGAATACTAATGTTAAATAGGTCAGGTTAGGTTTAGAAAATAGATGGGGACTCTGTGAATAGGCAAAAAGATAGAAAGTGGAATTTGCTTTGGGGTAAGTAGGTGGAAATAACTTGTTATTATTTCCTATGAAAATAAAAATTGATGATTAGGGTGACTATCAACGGTTTAGGTGACCATTGGTAGTTAGGGTGACTATCAGTGGTTATTGTGGGTTCTGAGAACTGTTATATAAATTTTGGACTGATGAGGTCAATGATCAATTAGTATATTGTTAAAGTTTTGATTAGGGATGTGAGGTTAGAAGATATGATGAAAAAGGGTCTAGGTTAGAAACTAAATATTTAGAACTTGAAAACCAAAAATATACTTAACTTGTTTGATAGTTGGTATCTAATCTGAAAGTGATTTGGATAGAGTAACGGTACTTTGCCTGAAAGTAAATTGTGGCAAAGCTTCAGATATCTATCATAGTTTTTGAATTGCTAGAGAGAAGACCTATAAAGAAGTTCTTGATGCTAAAAGCTCTAGATGACTGCTAGTTGATAGCTTGATTACCTGATTGCTAAAATTCTTCGATTCCTTTTCATCTTCTACTCCCCTCCTTTTTATAGGCAAAGAGAAATGGACGTAGAAGGTTCCATAGGAGGTTTGGTTGATGGTTTCAATGCTTCATGATGCATTAAATTTCCATCCATATTAAATTTTGATGTGTTAACCTGCACACATCTTGAGTTGTCTTTATTAAAATGGATAATACCTGACTGTCGATGGTCATAGTGACCATTGGTGGTTGGGCAACCATCATCAATAAAGGTAACCATCGATGGTTGAGGTTTGAAGAAAGTTGGGTCAAAAAGGAAATTTAGTGAGTTAGTTTATCTAGTTATCTAACTTGACTTAGGGTCTAGTGGGTTAGTTAGTGTGTTTTTTAACTTATATTTATGGTCAGGAGAGGTTGGGTGGTCTTTAGGGGGTCCTAAGGCATTTTGACATCTAGAACCATTATATGAAGTTTTCTAGTGTCTAAATAGAATGCAAAATAAATAAAAATATGATATGTGTTGGGATTGGTAGATATTTTCCATAACTATCTTAATATTGATGGTCACGTGACCATCAAAGATGTTCCCATGGATGTCAAATGACAATTGCAAGGACATCAATCTTAACATAGTAAACAAACTCAATCTTATGTTTAAAGTTGACAGTCATGTGACCATCAAAGATGTTCCCATAGATGTAAAATGATGATCATAAGGACATAAATTTTAACATAATAAACTTGGATCCAAATTTTAAAAGGAAATGATCATTTTTGGATAGTGATGAACAGAATGACCTAGGACACCATGAAAATGCCACATCAAAGCTATATGAGTGCAATAGTCCAAATTAGAGACCCTACAGACCTCTTAATATAAAAGGTTGGGTCTAAGCTCACAACTTCTAAACTAACTATGACATTGGATCACTCTTTATCTTCGAGCAACTTGAATATGGGATCATGCCTATACTATTCTGAGAGCATCAAGGAACCATAAAGATTTAGTAGAAGCTAGTGGGTCCCAAGGTTAGGTGAAATAAGAATATTCTTGTTATAACTAACATTGAATAATATTTTAAAATAGGATATTCTTTTATATGAACATGTACAATTTGTAATAACACATTGTCTATAGGTTAGTTGATTAAAGGGAAAAGATTATTTGTCCTAGAATATAACAAAAAGGACACCTATCCCTACACTTCTACAAATGTAATTGAATTAGGACTGATCAACATGATTCCTTGCATTCTATAAAAGGAGCATTGTTATTTTTAAAAATTAAGGGAGTTATTACAACCAAATTACTTTGTAAACTTTGAGTATTTAATATAAGCAAGGAATTCTATAAAGATTGTCTAGTATTTGCTTGTGTGAAGTGCTATATGGTTTCTCTCTTAGTTGTCTAGTTTCCATTTTAGATTTGAATGGTTCTTATGGATTCTGGATGTGTATCTTGATTGCAAAATTGATAATTTATGCCAATGCTAGATTAGTTGAATGTTCTTAGGCTTATTTCATTTGTTACACTTCTTTTGAATTTAGGCTAATGATATTTGCTTACAAGATTGAATCTTTAAAGTGAGCTTGGTTCTTATTTGAATCATTTTATACCTTCCTTAGAATATTTCATAATGTATGTTATGATTTGGGCTTATGATGTTTTACTTCATACATTGGTTAAATGCATGTTTAGATGAGATTTGAATTTCATCATAATATCTAGACTAAGACTGACAACATCTTTATTTTTTCCCTACCCTTCCTTTTGATTCATTTTTAACCCAATCACTTTATTTTAATTATCATTGTAAATATCCATCTTAGATTAGATATTAGTATTTCTTGATCATAATTCACTATTCTTAACATAGTATACTACTTATTTTATATAGATATTTTATTTGGACATAGTGGCTCCCAGCCACCAAATAATATAAATATTGTGGAACAATCACTTGTTTTGCCTCTAGTCCACCAATAGATAATAGGAATATTGCAACCTATAACTCATGGAATAAATTTATAGAATTATAAAATGATAAGTGTTTATCAAATACTCTAGGAACTTATGGTACACTTTTAGGCATCAACATGAGGACCTTTGATTGCACTAGGAGGGCCTGGTTAAATCTTTGTGAAGTTATAGAATATTTTCTAATTCTAGTGTATTTTGATTAAATATTGATGTAATATTTGCATATTTATGTTTCTTTTAGCATATTTTTGAAAAAATCATTGATCTCCATTGTTTTAAACTAATATTTGTGCTTACTTTAGATAAAGATCAACATTATTTGAATATCCATGAATATTTGTGGTAAAGATAGCTTAAATCCAAGGTGTTTGAGGTTAGTAATCATGGTTTTGTTCAAAAATTGGTTGATTCTTTGCAAATTAGAGTTCACTTGAGCTTAAACATGTAAAAATCATTTGTACTAACGTATTTAGACATATATTTGAGCTAAATTAGTTAAATATTGATGTCCTTCATTGTTATTTGTAAATATTTATGCAAAATTGGCTTAATATGTGAGTATGATCATTATTATTTGTAAATATGAGGCTTACACATCATATTTAAGACATAATTTGGAGATGGAACTACCACAAGTAAGATCCTCATCAAAGTATGGCATGGTTAGGTGGATATTCTATTAATCTACCTGGTTAGATACATGACCTACAAAGAAACCCTAAAAGGTATATTCCTTATTTCAATCCTAATGTCATTGTCATTACTGGAGAACATGTTAGATCTTTCAAAGCTTATTTAAGACTATTAAATGTTATCCATGAAGATGTAGCATGTAGATTGTTCCCATTTACTTTTAAAAATGTTGTATATAAATGGTTCCTTAACCTTATAGAGGATTATATTGATAGTTTGGATGATTTTAACAATATATTTATTGATCAATTTGGTAAAATAATTAGTCCATGCATTCTATTTCAACACTTAACCATTTCCAAAAGATACTCAAATGAGCCCATTAGATCCTTTAATGCTAGTTTTAAAAAGATGTACAATAGAACTATAGATCCTTATAGACCTAAATAGGCTTTATCCTTAGAGATATACATGGATGCTTTGGATCCCATGACTCTGTGTTGCTTAAAAGGTTTGTTAGAGTCATAAAACCCTTGGAATTAGCTTATGATGAAGCAGTAATAAAAAAAGATCAAATTCAGCCTCAAGGTTAGCTTGCATACTTTGTCCCAAATGTCAACCTTAATTTCCCAACACTAAATTTAATTCCTGATGCCAATTAGAGTGTTTCTACCTTAAATAAGACACCACCATTGAACCAATTGGCCTTAAGCCATACCTATCTTGGACAAAATTTGGGATTCTTGAATAATGATACAAATGGATTTCATTCACAAGGACAAAGAGATTTGGTACCCATTAGTAATGATATTCATGTTCATAACTCGAAAACACCAAAAATGAAGATGAATGGATACTTAAGATGGTTTAAATGATGAGCACTGATTTTATTTAGTTGTAAAAGTAAGTGGGCAATTCTAGGGAAGGATCCAATAGAGACTATGCTCCTTAAAGGTTCAATAGGTTTCATGATAAAAACTATAATGAGTCATTTGAGGATATGCATGAAATGAATCTTTGTGATATAGGTTTAGATAATCAATCTAATGTCCCTGATGCATATCAAAGTGAAAAGGCTACATTTGAACTTCTATTTTATCAAGACAATGTTACAGGGACATCTAGCTTTCTATAGTCTTTTGATTTTCCATTTGAAGAATAAAGTGAACTAGAAGATGATTTGGAAGATGAAATGGACATTAAAGATGAGCATCCCCATGAACAAGATCAGATATAAGCTATCTTTTATTTAGAAGATAGATGTGAAGGTAATTCATATAAGATCATTGGTGAAATTGAGTCTGCCCCTAAGGATGAAGATAAGTGGCAAAATTTATGCTAGGATTTTTTGAAAGAAATTGAGGTTTCCAAAGATAAAAATATAATTTTGAAGATCCCAAATAAGGATGAGTTAGGACTTGATTGGGTAGCTAAGATTCCATTCTATACTAAGTATTGGGATGAAGCAAGTGAAACTGATCAGGAATTTTCATATGACACCTTTAAAAAAGTGGGAGTATGTGATCAACTTGATTCAAATGGTAAGGTTGGAGATGAATTTCATGCTCTTTTAGTTGATCAAGATAAATTAGCCTTTCAAGATGACTTAGAAAATTTTGGTAGTCCATCTCCACCTCATGCTGAGTTTAATGATGACATTAAGACAAGAATGCTAGTTGAGCTTCCATAGTTGAATGAGGATGATATAATTCACTATCTATCTAGGATTGAAGAATAATTAGCACTTCTAATGTAAGATATAAGGATTTAGGAAGAATATTACTGGGTCTTATATTCATACATTCGATCCATACACTTGAGGAAACTGATAGGAGGCCAAACTATATCATCTAGAAGACATAAGCATACAAGTGCTTATGTCCACAAGAAGAGGTCATTGAATGGAAGTAATCATATTTTAAGGCTATTTAGTAGATTAAATAATTTTCCATTTTATCCTAGAGGTAAGTACTTCACAGGGTTAGTATAGGACTTAATTTAGTTTCTTTCTTGTTCTTTGTTTCTTATTTTTTCATCTGATCCATTATTTGTATATAGTGTCTGTATATATTTGTTTGACTTTGTGCTTTATTCCTTCTAATAATTTATTTTGTACAACACTCAACTCAAAGATCACCTAACTACTCAAGAGCATCATGTTCATAAATTCAAGTATGACTTCTCAACATTGGTTGATCATGATTTATTGAAATATGAGCTTGATGTTGTAGTTTAGAGAAACTAGCAAAGACTAATGGATAAGTTAATTGTTCTTTGATATTTTAAACCTTGTTCTAATCTAATTTTGGTTTTAATAAGGATTTCACATGTGGGATTAAATCTTAAATTATTTGAGCACAATCATACTTGCACTTAAAAAACATTAATTGCCTAGGACAAAGTTTACATCCAAAGATAATTGTTTGAAAATCAAACACTTGACCAAAAGCCTAAACCTAGCTAACCTAGTTCCCAACATTTGATATAAATTCAAAATGATCTAAAAAAAGTAAAGAATAATAACTTATTACAAGAATCAAAATATTTCAACAAAGGTGCTTTTGGTAATCTCTATTGGGGCTATCGACACCTGGTTGGTAGTGGGGTAAGACCTTGAGTGGAGCCAAGACATCTCTATCAAAGCTATGGATGCTAGGATGATAGCAAAGCAATGCCCAAGCCTTAATTGAGCTAAATCATGGTTCTTAATGAATATTAAAACATTCTAAAGGTTAATGTTAGTGATTAAAGTCATGAACCTAGAAGTTGTTCTCTAAATCCTTTGGAAATCAGTAAGTGCAATCAAAGCACACACATAACATGATTGAGTTTTGATATTTGATCCTAATTCTGCATATGCAAGATTTTTTAAACCATGAAATAATATTAACAAGGGTTATTTATTAAATATAATAAGTATCTTAATTATTAGTCTGAACTAGAATCTCTAAATTCTAACATATTTCTATGTTTTCCCTATCAGTTACCATTTGTTGAGGTCAACATACCCTATTTTTGAAAAATAGGGACCCTTGTTTCAAATTATAAGTCAACATACCATAGAATATTCTAGTGTATAGATCTTGATGGAATGGAGTGTATCAAGTTGAATATTTTTAAATGAAGCTCTGAGTTAACATGGGAACACCATGTGAATAAAGCACACTAGCTGACAAGGAATACCACATGGCACAACCATAGAGCCCAATATAAAGAGCCCAAAAACATCAAACAGTCAACATGTGGTAGATTACAAAGTGCAAAGTGAACCAAAAGAGGACAAGTGGTAGTCTTGGTAGATAGTTTCCATAACTATGTTAAGATTAATGGTCATATGACCATCAAAGATGTTCTTATAGATATCAAATGATAGTCATGAGGACATCAATCTTAGCATAGTAAACAACCTTGATCATGTGTTTAAATTTGATAGTCACATGACCATGAAAGATGTTCCCATGGAAATGAAATGATGGTCAAGGGGATATCAATTTTAAAATAGTACACTCGGATCTAAATTTTAAAAGGCAAAAGTCATTTTTGGATAGTGATGAATATAATGATCTAGGACACCATAGAAATACCACATCGAATCTATATGAGTACAATAGGCTGAATCAGAGACCTTACAAACCTATTAATATAAAAGGCTAGGATCTAAGTTCACAATGTCTGAACTAACTACACCATTGGATTACTATTTATCCTAAAGGAGTTTGAAGATGGGATCATGTTTATACTAGGCTAAGAACATCAAGGAACCATAAAGATCTTGTAGAAGCCAGTGGATCCCAAGGTTTGGTGAAATTAGAATATTGTTATTGTATCTAGCATTAAATAATATTTTAAAATAGGATATTTTTTGTATGAACATATGAAATTTTTAAGAACACAATGTCTATAGGTCAATCAATTAAAGGGAAAAGATAATTTGTTTTATAATGTAATAGAAAGGGCACTTGTCCCTACACTTATACAAATGTAATTGAATTAGGACTGATCAACATGCTTCCTTGCATCCTAAAAAAGGAGCATTGTCATTTGTAAAAAGGGAGGGATTTCTTAGAACCAAATTACTTTTTAAACTTTTAGCAGTTAATATAAGCAAGGAATAATATAAATATTATCCAATATTTGCTTGTGTGATGTGCTATATGGTTTATCTCTTAATTTTCTGGTTTCATTTTTAGATTTGAATGATTCCTATGGATTTTAGATGTGTATCTTGTTTTCAAAATTGCTAATTTATGCCAATGCTAGATTAGTTGAAGGTTCTTAGGCTTATTTCATTATTGCACTTCTTTTGTATTTGGGATAATGATGTTTGCTTGTAGGACTAAATCTTTAAAATGAGTTTGGTTCCTATTTGCATCATTTTATACCTTAGAAGCTTTCCCAATGTATGTTATGATTTGGTATTAAGATATTTTAATTCATACATTGGTTAAATACATGTTTAGATGAGATTTTAACTTTGTCATAATGTCTAGAGAAAGATCAACAACATCTTTGTTTCTGCCCTATCCTTCCTTTGGCTTCTTTTTTAACCTGATCACTTTAGTTCAATTGTCATTATAAATTCCATATTAGATTGGCTCTTAGGTTATTTTTTTTTATCATAATTCACTATTATTAGCATAGTATACTACTTATTTTATATAGATATACTATTTGGCCATGTTGGCTCCCAAACACCAAATATTGTGAAATAGTCACTTGTTTTACCTCTATTCCACCAATAGATGACATGATTATTGTAACTTACAACTCATACACTAAATTCCTAGAATTATAAAATGATAAGGGTTTATTAAACACTTTGGGCACATGTGGTTTACATTTAGGCATCAACAGGAGGAGATTCAATGACACTAGAAGGAGGGCATGGTTAGATCTTTGTGAAGTTATAGAATATTTGCTAATTCTACTATATTTTGATCAAATATTGATGTAATATTTGCATATTTGTGTTTCTTTTAGTATATTTGTGTAAAGATAATTGATCTTCATGGTCTTAGACCAATATTTGTGCTTATTTTCAAAAAAGATTGACATTTTTTGAAGATCCATGAATATTTGTGGTAAAGATAGATTAAATCCAAGCTGTTTGAGGTTAGTAATAGTCATTTTGTTCAAACTTTGATCAACTATTTGAAAACTAGAGTTTATTTCAAATTAAACATGTAAAGATCATTCGTACTAACATATTTAAACATATCTTTGAGCTAATTTAGTTAAAGTATTGATGTCTTTCATTATTATTTATACATATTTATGCAAAATTGGCATATTTATTAATGAATTTGGTAAAATCATTAGTCCACGCATTCTATATCATCAATTCACCATTACTAAAAGAGATTCAAATGAGACCATTAGAGCCTTTAATGCTAGTTTCTAGAAGATGTTTAGTAAAACTATATCCCCTTATAGACCTAAAAAGGATTTAACCTTAGAGATATACAAGGATGATTTGGATTCCATGACTTATGTGTTCCTTAAAAGGTATGTTAGAGTCATAAATACCTTGGCATTAGTTTATGCTGAAGCAGTAATAATCAATGATCAAATTCAGCCTTGAGGTTAGCTTGCATACTTTGTCCTAAATGTCAACCTCAATTTCCAAGCATTGAATGTCATTCCTAATGCTAATCAAAATGTTTCTACCTTAAATCAAATACCACCATTGAACTAATTACCCTTAAGCCATACCTACCCTAGTCAAAATTTGGGATTCTTGAATAATGATACAAATAGATTTCATTCACAAGGAAAAAGAGATTTGGTGCCCATTAGTAATGACAATCATGTTCATAACTCAAAAACACCAAAGAATGAAGATTAATACATACTTAAGGTGGTTTAAAATATGATCACTAATTTTCGTTAGTTACAAAAGCAAGTGGGCAATTCTGGGGAAGGCTCCAATAGAGACGATGCTCCTCAAAGGTTCAATAGGTTCTATGATAACAACTACAATGATTCATCTAAGGAAATGAATGAAATTAATCTTTGTGATATAGGTTTATATTATCATTATAATGTCCTTGAATCATATAAAAGTGAAAAGGATACATCTAAACCTGTGTTTTATCAAGACAGTGTTATAGGGACATCTATCTTTCTATAGTCTTTTGATTTTCTATTTGAATAAAAAAATGAACCAAAAGAAAATATGTAATATGAAATGGAAATTCAAGATAATTATCCCCACTAATAAGATAAAATATAAGACGACTTCTCTTTAGAAGATAGCTATGAAGGAAATTCATATGAGATCATTGGTGAAATTGAGTCTACCCCTAAGGAAGAAGACCAATGGTAACATTTATGCCAGGTGTTTTAAAGGAAATTAAGGTTTCCTAAGACAACAATATCATTTTGAAGACCCCAAAGTAGGATGAGTTGGGACTTGATTGGTTAGTTGAGATACCATTTTTCATGAAGTATAAGGATGAAGCAAGTGAAACTGACCAAGAATTTTCAAATGACACCTTTAAAAGGGTAGAAGTATTTGATTAAATTGATTAAAATGGTAAGGTTGTAGATGAATTTAATATTATTTCAATTAATCAGGATGAATTAGCCTTTCAAGATGACTTGGAATTTTTTAATACAAATATTGGTAGTCTATTTCTACCTCAAGCTAAGCTTAATGATGACATTAAGACAAAAATGCTAGCTGAGCTACCATCATTAAATAAGGATGATATAAGTCACTATCTGTCTAGGAATGAAGGAGAATTAGTACTCCTAATGCAAGATAGAAGGATTTTGGAAGAATATTATTGGGTCTTAGACTCATACCTTATATCCATACACTTGAGGATATTGATAGGAGGCCAAGCTACATCATCTAGAAGGCAATACAAGTGATCCTATCCACAAGAAGAGGCCATTGAATGGAAGTAGTCATATTTCAATATTCTATAGTAAATTAAATAATTTCCCATTTGATACTAGAGGTAATTACTTCATGGTGTTAATATAGGACTTAGTTTAGTTTCTTTCTTTTTCTTTGTTTCTTATTTTTTCTTCATGTCCCTTGTTTGTATATAGTGTATGTATATATTTGCTTATTTTTGTGTTTTGTTCCTTACTTCTAGTAAGAAATTTTGGATAGACCTCAACTCAAAGATCACCTAATTTCTTAATATCTTCATGTACATAAATGCATATATGACTTCTCAACATTAGTTGATCATGAATTGTTGAAATATGAGCTTGATGTTGTAGTTTAAAGAAGCTAGCAAAGACTGATGGATAAGTTAATTATTCCTTGAGATTTTAAACCTTGTTCTGATCTAAGTTTGGTTTTAATAAGGATTTCACATGTAGGATGAATGCTTAAATTATTGAGGTATAGTCATGCTTGAAATTAAAAAACATTAATCTTTTGGGATAAAGTTTACAACCAATGATGACTTTTTGAAAATCAAACACTTGACCAAATCCCTAAAAATGGCTAACCTAGAATCCAACCTTTGATAGAAATTCAAAATGGTATAAAAAATTTAAAAAAAAAGATATTGTTACAAAAATTAAAAACTTTCCAAGCAAAGGTGATTTTGATAATCTCCACTAGGGCTATGGATTCTTGGCTGGTAGTGGACCAAGCCCTTGAGTAGAGCTAAAGGCATCTCTATCAGAGATATAAACATTTGGTTTGTATCAGAGCAATGCCCAAGCCTTCCTTGAGCTAAATCATGGTTATTAATGATTATTCAAACATGCCAAAGGTGAATATTACTGATTAAATTCATGAACCTAGAGGTTGTTCTCTAAATCCTAACAACTAGTAAGTGGAATCAAAGCACACACATAACATGATTGAGTTTTGATGTTTGATCCTAATTCTACATATGAAAGATTTTTTCTAATGAACTGATATTAATAATGGATCCTGATCAAATGGAATAAGTAGATTAATTATTAGTGTAAATGAGAATCTCTAACTTCTAACATATTGATATGTTTCCCCCAAAAATCACCATTTGTTGAGGTTAACATACCCCATTCTTGAAAATTAGGGACCCTTGTATCAAATTGTGCAAATTTGTTCCTTGAAGATTAAAATACACTTGGTTATAATATCATTAGTATGATTGCATATTATTTTTATTGGAAGATCATCCACACCATGGTCTGGCTGATGTATTTATTCATGGTTTTGCTTTAATCCTATCTAAAGTGCTAATGTTGTATACTTGTGTTTCATGTTTTAGATTTAATGGAGCCCATTTGGGGTTGAACATGCGTAGGGTTTTTTGTAATTCAATATTAAATTTATCTTTTATTAAAACTTGTTCTATAATTGATTAATTAAATTCATGTTTTTGAAACCCTAGACTAATGTTTTACTTGGACCTGCTAATTCAAATTTAAATTTGCCGAGAGTTTTTTTATTTTAGTTTGAGTAGGAGAAAATTAATAGTACCATGTTATTAATTTAATTGTTATCCTAAGGCTTGGTCATGTTATTCAACACAACCAAACCTTAGGTTAAAAATCTTATGCTTGGTCTATTTTATATCACACGGTCCCTTTTATCTTAGCATAGTCTAGCTAAAAATGAAGGGTCACTTTTATTACTTAGCCTAAGGCCTTATCCCAAATTTCCATCATATTTATTTATAAAATAAAACCCTAGGTTAAAACCTTATGCTAAGTCATTTTTCATGAGGTCCATTTTGTTCTATGTTTATCACCTTAGTCCAAAATCTTTGTGTCTAGGTCCTTTTATTATTCTCAGGGTCCTTTTTATATGTTTCAAACTTAGCTTAAAAAAACCTTAGACTAAAATATTCATATTTATTAATAGGAATAAAACCATAGTCCAAATTATCTATGCTAAGTCCCTTTTAAATTCAAGGGATCCCATATAATTTGTTTAGAACTTAGCTTAATCTTTTTATCTTAAAACTTGAAGCTTAACTTTCATTCTTCTATGTAGGGACCAATCACGTTCAACTACTCAGATCCCAATCTACACCATGTGTTTAAGAGAAGGACCCAAATCAAATAGAGTGAGATTAATGACTAAAAATTCAAGTAGTGGACCTCATGTTAAACACCAATCACCTTTTTTAAATCAATGGTATGCATTCTAGCATACAAATCTTGATTAAATGGAGTTTATCAAGTTAAAGCTTTTCAAATGAAGCTACAAGTTAACATGGAACCACCACATGGTGAAAGAATGTTAGTTGATAAGGACTACCACATGGTATAACTATGGATCCTAGTATAAAGAGCTCAAAAGCACCAAAGAGTTAACATGTGGCATATGTAGAGTGCCAAGTGAACCAAAAGATGACAAGTGGCAGGCTTGGTAGATAGTTTCCATACGTAATATTTATAGTCACACGACCATTAAATATGTTCCCATAGACATCATTTGATGGTCATAAAGATGTCAATCTTAACATAGTATACAAACTCGATCATGTGTTTAAATTTTATGGTCACATGATCATGAAAGACATTTTTACAAATGTCAAATGGTAGTCATGAGGATGTTAATTTTAACATAGTAAACTTGGATCCAAATTTTAAAAGGTAATTGTCATTTTTAGATAGTGATGAACAAAATGATCCAAGATGCCATGGAAATGCCACATCAAAGTTATATGAGTGTAATATGCCAAATTAGAGATCCTACAAACATATTAATATAAAAGTTTGGGATCTAATATCTCAATGTCTAAACTAACTATGTCATTGGATAAATATTTATCCTTGAGTAGCTTGAAGATGGGATCATGCCTATACTAGGCTGAGAGCATCAAGGAATCATAAATATCTTACAATAGTCTATGGGTCCTAAGGTTAGGTGAAATAAGAATATTCATGTTGTATCCAACATTGAATAATATTTTGAAATATGATATTATTTTATATGAAGATGTGCAATTTATAAGAACACATTTTCTATAGGTCAGTTTATTAAAGGGAAACAATCATTTGTTTTAGAATGTAATAGAGAGGACACCTATCCTTACACTTGTACAAATGTAATTGAATTAGGATTGATCAACATGCATCCTTGTACCCTATAAAAATATCATTATCATTTGTAAAAAGGGAGGGAGTTATTAGAAACAAATTACTTTGTAAACTTTGAGTAGTTAATATAAATAAGGAATTCTACAAAGATTGTCTAGTATTTACTTGTGTGAAGTGTTATATGGTTTCTCTCTCAATTATTTTGTTTTATTTTCATATTTTAATGGTTCCTATGAATTTTGGATGTGTATCTTAAATTTAGAATTGATAATTTATGCCAATTCTAGATTAGTTGAAGATTCTTAAGCTTATTTTATTTGTTGTACTTCTTTATATTTGGGCTAATGTTGTTTACTTGCAAGAGTGAATCTTTAAAGTGAGCCTAGTTTTTATTTGCATAATTTTATACCTTCCTTAGAAGATTTCCAAATGTATGTTGTGATTTAGGTTTAATTTTTTTTACTTCATAAATTGGTTAAATGCATGTTTAGATGAGATTTGAACTTTATCATAATGTTTGGAATAAGACTAGCAACATCTTTCTTTCTACCCTACCCTTACTTTTGATTCTTTTTTAACCTGATCACTTTAGTTTAATTTTAATTATAAAAATCCATCTTATATTAGCTCTTAGGTTAGTTATTGATCATAATTCACTATTTTTATCATAGTATACTACTTGTTTTACATATATTTATTATTTGGCCTTGGTGCCTCCTAGCCACCAAATAATATAAATATTTTGAAATAGTCACTTATTCCACCTTTATTCCACCAATAGATAACATGATTATCACAAGCCACAACTCATGCACTAAATTCATAGAATTATAAAATGAGAAGTAATTATCAAACACTTTGGGCACTTGTGATACACATTTAGGCATCGGTTGGAGAAGCTTCACTGGTGCTAGAAGGAGGGCCTGGTGAGATCTTTGTGCAGTTGTAGAATCTTTGCTAATTATAGTGTATTTTGATCAAATATTGATGTAATATTTACATATTTGTGTTTATTCTAGAATATTTTGTAAATATCATTGATCTTCAAGGTCTTATACCAATTTGTGTGCTTCCTTTAGACAAAGATTAACATTATTTGAAGATCCATGAATATTTATGGTAAAGATAGCTTAAGTCCAAGGTGTTTGAGATTATTAATAGTGGTTTTGTTAAAAAATTGATTGATTCTTTGTAAATTGGAGTTTATTTGAGCTTAAACATGTAAATATCATTCTTACTAATGTATTTGGACATATATTTGATCTAATTTAGTAAAAGGTTGATGTCTTTTATTATTCTTTATACATATTTATGTAAAATTGGATTAATATGTGAGTTTGATCATTATTATTTATAAAGATGAGGGTTACACATTATATTTTAGATAGGATTTGAAGTTGGAACCACCACATATAATATCCTCATCAAATTATGACATGGTTAGGTGGATCTTCTATCAATATGCCTATTCAGGTACATTACCTACCAAGAAACCCTAAAAGGCATTTACCTTTTTTCAATCCTAATGGTGTTGTCATTGCTGAATAACATGTTAGATCTTTCAAAGCTACTTTAAGACTCTTAAACGTTATCCATGAAGATGTAACATGTAGATTGTTCCCATTTACTTTCAAAGATGCTGCATATGAATAGTTTCTTAACTTACCAGAGGATTATATTGCTAGCTGGGATGATTTTAACATCTTTATTAATAAATTTGGTAAAATCGTTAGTCAATGCATTCTGTATCAGCAATTGACCACTACTAGAAGAGACTCAAATGAGCCCATTAGAGCCTTTAATGCTAAGTTTTAGAAGATGTTTAATAGAAATATATCCCCTTATAGAATTAAAAAGGCTTTAACCTTAGAGATCTACAAGGTTGATTTGGATCCCATGACTTATATGTTCCTTAAAAGGTCTGTTAGAGTCATAAATACCTTGGCATTAGCTTATGCTAAAGCAATAAAATCAATGATCAAATGCAGCCTCAAGGTTAGATGCATACTTTGTCCCAAATTTCAACCTTAATTTCCTAGTATTGAATGCCATTCCTAATGCCAATCAGATTGTGTCTACCTTAAATTAGACACCACCATTAAACCAATTTCCCTTAAGTCATACCTATCCTAGCCAAAATCTGGGATTCTTGAATAATGATACAAATGGATTTCATTCACAAGGACAGAGAGATTTGGTGACCATTAGTAATGATAGTCATGTTCATAACTCAGAATCACCAAAGAAATAAGATGAATCCATACTTAAGATGTTTCAAAATATGAGCACTAATTTTATTTTATTGCAAAAGCAAGTGGGCAATTTTGGGTAAGGATCCAATAGAGACTATACTCCTCAAAGATTCAATAGGTTTCATGATAACAACTACAAAGAGTCATCTAAAGATATGCATGAAATGAATATTTGTGTAATAGGTTTAGTTGATCATTTTAATGTCCCTGATGCATATCAAAGTGAAAAGGCTACATCTCAACTTGTGTTTCATCAAGATAGTGTTACAGGGACATCTAGATTTATACAGTCTTTTGATTTCCCATTTGAAGAAGAAAGTGAACCATAATATGATCTAGAAGATGAAATGGGAATTAAAGATGAGAAACCCCTTAAACAAGATCATATATAAGCTGACTTATCTTTAGGAGATAGCTGTGAATGCAATTAAAATGAGATCATTACTAAAATTTAGTTTTCCCCTAACGAAGAAGACCAATGGAAACATTTATACCAATATTTTTTGAAGAAATTGAGGTTTTCCAAGAGAATAATATTGTTTTGAAGACCACAAAGCAAGATGAGTTGGGAATCAATTGGGTAGCTAAGATGCCATTCTGAATATAGTATGAGGATGAAGCATGTGAAACTGATCATGAATTTTCATATAGCACCTTTAAAATTATGGAAGTATGTGATTAAATTGATTCAAATGGTAAGGTTTTAGATAAATTTCATGTTTTTTTAGCTGATCAAGATGAAGTAGCCTTTCAAGATGACTTGGAAAGTTTTGGTACAAAGATTGGTAGTCTATCTCTACATCAAGTGAGCTTAATGATGATGTTAGGACAAGAATGCTAGCTACGCTGCCATCATTGAATGAGGATGATATAAGTCACTATCTATCTAGGATTGAAGGTGAATTAACACTCCTAATGCATGATAGAAGGATTTGGGAAGAATATGATTAGGTCCTAAATTCATACATTTGATCCATACACCTGAAGATGATGGTAGGAGGCCAAACTACATCATCTAGAGGACATAAGCATATTATTGTTTCTATCCACAAGAAGAGGCCATTGAATGGAAGTAATCATATTTAAAGGTTCTATGGTAGATTAATAATTTTCCATTTGAATCTGGAGGTAAGTAATTCATGGAGTTAGTATAAGACTTAGTTTAGTTGCTTTCTTTTTCTTTGTTTCTTATTTTTCTTTTCTGTCCCTTGTTTGTATATAGTGTATGTATATATTTGTTTGATTTTATGCTTTGTTACTTGCTTCTAATAAGTCCTTTTGGATATCCCTTAGCTCAAAGATCACCTAACTACTCAATATCTTCATGTTTAGAAATGTAACTATGACTTCTCAACATTGGTTGATCATGAATTGTTGAAATATGAGATTGATGTTGTAATTTAGAGAATCTAGCAAAGACTGATGGATAAGTTAATTATTCTTTTATATTTTAAACCTTATTTTGATCTAATTTTGGGTTTAAAAAGGATTACACATGTAGGATGAAAGCTTGAATTATTGAAGAATAGTCATGCTTGCACTTAAAAAATATTAATTACCTGGGACAAAGTTTAAAACCAAGGATGATTTTTTGAAAATCAAACACTTGACCAAATCCCTAAACCTGGCTAACCTAGTTCTTAACCTTTGATAAAAATTCAAAATGATCTAAAAAAATTAAAAAAATAAGTGCTTATTGAAAAATTTAAAATATTTCCAGGTAAAGGTGATTCCAGTAATCTCCACTAGGGCTATGGATGCCTGGTTGGTAGTCAAGCAAGGCCTTGAGTGGAGCCAAATGCATCTCTATTAGGGCTATGGATGCTTGGCTAGAAGAAAATCAATGCCCAAGCCTTATTTAAGATAAATCATGGTTTTTAATGAATATTAAAACATGCTAAAGGTCAATGTTAGTGATTAAAGTCATGAACCTAGAAGTTTTTCTCTAAATCCTTTCTTATCAGTAAGTTAATGAAAGAACACACACATCATGCCTGAGTTTTGATGTTTGATATTAATTATGCATATGAAAGATTTGTTCTAAACATGAACTGATCTTAATAATGGTGCTTGATCAAATAGAATAATTATATTAATTATTAGTCTAAACGAGAATCTTTAAATTCTAACATATTACTATGTTTCTCCAGAAGTCACCATTTATTGAGGTCAACATACCCCATTTTTGAAAAATAAGGACCCTTGTGTCAAATTGTGTAAATTTATTCCTTGAAGATTAAAAATACACTTGGTTAGATTATCATTGGCATGATTTCACATTATTTTTATTTTAATATCATCCAAACCATGGTTTGGTTGACTTATTTGTTCATGGTTCTGCTTTAATCTTATCTAAATTATTAACATTGGATACTTGTGTTTTAAGTTTCAAGTTTAATGGAGCCCATTTGAGATTAAAATTTTTTAGGGTTTTTTGTGTTTTGATATTAAATTGATCTTTTGTTAAACCTTGGTCTGTAATTGATTAATTAAGTTCATGTTTTTGAAACCCTAGACTAATGCTTTACTTGGACCTTTTAATTTAAATTTAAATTTGGCATGAGCTTTTTATTTGAGTTTGAGTGGGAACAAATTAATAGTATGCTGGTATTAGTTTAATTTTTATCCTATGGTTTGGTGGTTTTATTCAACACAACCAAACCTTAGGCTAAAAATCCTACGCTTGGTCTATTTTATATCACATGGTCCCTTTTATCTTAGCATGGTCCAACTAAAAATGTAGGGTCACTTTTATTTATTAACCTAAGGCCTTATCTGAAAGTTCTATCATATTTATTTATATAAAGAAAACCTAGGTTAAAACCTTATGCTAATTTATTTTACATGAGGTCCCTTTTATTCTATGTTTATCACTTGGTCTAAAATCTTTGTGTTTAGGTCCTTTTATTATTCTCAGGGTCCTTTTTATATGTTGTAAACTTAGCTTAAAAAAACTTAGAATAAAATATTAATATTTATTAATATGAATAAAACCATGGTCCAAAGTCTTTATGATGCGCCCATTTTAAATTCATGGAATCCCATATAATTTGTTTAAAACTTATCTTAATCTTTTTATCCTAAGTCTCAAAGCTTAACTTTCATTCTTCTATGCAAGGACCAATCACATTCAACTACTCAGATCCCAATCTACAACATGCATTTAAGTAGAGGACTTAGATCAAATAGAGTGAGATTAATGACTAAAATTTCAAGTAATAGACCCCATGTTAAACATAAATAACCTTTTCTAGATCAATAGTATGCATTCTAATGTACAGATCTTGAACAAATAGAGTGTATCAAGTTAAAGCTTTATAAACAAAGCTCTGAGTTAATGCAAAACCACCACATGGAGAAAGCACATTAGATGATAAGGATTTCCATATGGCATAATCATGAATCCTAGTATAAAGAGCCCAAAAGCACTAAACAGTCAGCATGTGGCACATGCAGAGTGTAGAGAAAATTAGAAGATGACAAGTGGTCGGCTTGGCAAATAGTTTATATAACTATGTTAAGATTGATGATCATGTGACCATCAAAGATGTTCTCAGGGATATCAAATGATGGTCACGAGGACATCAATCTTGACATAGTATACAACCTCGATCATGTTTTTAAATTTTATGATCATGCGATCATAAAAGACATTTTTATGGATGTCAAATGATGGTTATGAGGATGCCAATTTTAACATAGTAAACTTGGATCCAAATTTTAAAAGGCAATATTCATTTTGGACATGATGAATAGAATGACTTGGGATGCCATAGAAATGCCACATCAAAGCTATACGAGTGAATAGGCCAAATCAAAGACCCTATAGACTTGTTAATATAAAAGGTTGGGATGTAAGCTTAGAATGTCTAAACTAACTCACCATTAGAGCACTGTTTATAATCGAGCATCTTGAAGATGGGATCATGCTTGTACTAAGTTGAGAGCATCAAGGAACCATAAAGATCTTTCAGCATCTAGTGGGTCGCAAGGTTAGGTGAAATAAGAATATTCTTGTTGTAGCCAACATTGAATAACATTTTGAAATAGGATATTTTTTATATGAACATGTGCAATTTGTAAGAACACAATGTCTATAAATTAATCGATTAAAGGGAAAAGATCATTTATTCCAAAATGTAATAGAAAGGACACCTATCCATACACTTATACAAATGTAATTGAATTGGGACTGATCGACATGCTTCCTTACATCCTATAAAAGGAGAATTTCCATTTGTAAAAAGGGAGGGAGTTCTTAGAACCAAATTAATTTGTAAACTTTAAGTAGTTAATATAAGCAAGGAATTCTATAAAGATTGTATAGTATTTGATTGTTTGAAGTGCTATATGGTTTCTCTCTCAATTATCTAGTTTCCTTTTTAGTTTTCAATAACTCCTATAGATTCTAGATGTGTATCTTGAATGTAGAACTACTAATTTGTGCCAATGCTATATTAGTTGAAGGTTCTTAGACTTATTTCATTTGTTACACTTATTTTTCATTGGTTTTAATGTTGTTTTCTTGCATGAGTGAATCTTTAAAGTGAGCCTGGTTTTTATTTGCATCATTTTATACCTTCCTTAGAATCTTGCATAATGTATGTTATGATTTGGGATTAAGCTATTTTACTTCATACATTGGTTAAATTCATGTTTAGATGAGATTTGAACTTTATCATAATGTTTAGAATAAGACTAGAAACATCTTTCTTTCTACCGTACCCTTCTTTTTGCTTTTTTTTAACTTGATCACTTTAGTTTAATTGTCATTGTAAATATCCATATTAGATTAGTTCTTGATCATAATTTAATATTATTAGTATAATATAATACTTATTTTACATAGATCTACTATTTGGCCACAGTGGCTCCCAACCACCAAATAATATAAATATTATGAAATAGTCACTTGTTATACCTCTATTCCACTAATAGATAATAGGATTATCATAATCCATAACTCATGCACTAAATTCATCAAATTTTAAAATGAGAAGTGTTTCTAAAACACTCTAGGAACCTATGATACACATTTAGGCATCAACAAAAACTTGACTTTGTGAGAAAATAAAGGAGACTTTATTGATTTAAGGCATTTTTGGACCTTGGAATTTGTAAAGTATTAACACAAGAATTGGAAACTTGGTCTTGAAATGTCGAATCGAGATCCAAACCTGGTTTAGATCTTAATCTTATAAAATGGGTTTACCTCAGCACAAATCAAACTATAATTGGTACTCGACTTTGAACTTGGAAATTTAAATTTTACAATTAGAACTAAAAGGAAAATTGAGATCGACACTTGGTTGTGAACTACATAAAATGGTATAAAAACACACATTTGACAAGAAGTTTGGTCTTTAAATTAAGATTTATTTTATATATATAAATTTGAAATGAAGGCACATTAGAATAGGTACTTGAACTTGCACTTAGGTTTAGACTAGATTGAATGGTACAATGACACATGTTTGACAATAATTTGGGATTTGGCCTTGAAATTGGTAAGTAAATGTTACAATTAGACTAGATCAAGTTTTTGGCTCAAATTTGGTAGCGTAACATCATGGTTAGAATAAATAGGACAGGTTTTGGACCAAATTGACAATGCCATTAATTTTGTTTGCATGAAATTTTGATAGCATAATGCCTCTTTATGTAAATTTGCAAGGGACCATGTGTTTTGGTTTTGGGCTAAGAACTTGGTTTTTTAATTTTCAAATGAGGTTATGAACACAACATGGGTTTTTATAAAAAATAAATCCAAGCAATCACATGGAAACTAACATGGGTTACAATATAGTCACTAAGTTATTTCGATATACTTGCTTTCAAGAAGATAAAATTTAAGTCTCATTAAAATAAATAAATAAATAATTTCATGTTATTGGTAGGGTTTTTAATCCCCCCTTCTCTTAAAATTTTATATGTATAAGGTAATATTTAAGGGATATTAACCTTTTCACCCCTGTATCAATGGTTTATTTATGCTAAATTACCTTTATACCCTAAGTTTTTTATGGTAAACTAGTTGGTTCTGATATACCTTATAGTACGTGGGTGATTTAGAATTATCCATAAATTAGATATAAAACCATCTAAATTTTTATGAAATGGTCTTGTCCCTTTTTCAATCCCTTCATCCATTAATTACCTAGTTAAGTATGATGTATAGATTGTGCACGCTTCAATAGTCTATTTGACTTATTAGGTTAACCACTATCCAATCAAATAACATGCTCAATTTATATACCCCACTAGATAAGTGAGGTTAGTATTATGTTGGAGATGAAACCCCAAGTCAACGCACCCCTAAATGACTTGTGAGGAGGGTATGAACTATCGCTCACTAAGTAAAAAAAAATAAAGGAAGAAAATGTCATTTTTGTGTCATTCAAGTTCTAAAGAATGAGGAGAGAGGATACATGATTTTATTTTGGTGGACACACAAATAATCAAACCAAGTAAAACCATGTGTATGAGTCATCCTGAGAGAGGGGAGAACATACTGTGCTTTTACTAAATAAAGCTAAGCAAGCAAAAAAATAAGTGCTTGAAATAAAAAAATGAAATAAAAGTGCTCTTAGGATCACCACACCAATGTGGATGTTCTTTTATTTAAGCACCATATCAAAGTGTGATTTTGTTTTAGATGCCTAGCTTGAAATGTGAGATAGAATGATTTATTTGATTCAAAATACTGAAACAACCCTAATTTTTTTGGAATTATTAGTTTATAGAGTATAAATCAGCACTACATATGAGTCCCAAACATAATTGAATGAGATGAGTCAATATCAAAGTGGATTTGTATATAAGGGTACTCCCAATCATCATGATATAAATACATAGAGATTTGTAACTAGGATTAGGTCACCAGTAATGAGTTATATATGGGAGCATTCCTCACCAAGGAGTATATAGTTTGGGGTGTATTAGTGTATGCGCATAATGATAAACTTCAAACTCTATACGTTATTGGTTACTCCCACCAATATGACTATTTAGTGGCTAGTTAACCCTATTCAATATCTGAAGAGTCTAATAGGGTCCTATTTGAGAGCTAACAATACACCTACTCTATGACAACTAACTAGATGTTAAATCCAAGGATATATAAGCCCTCAAGTCATTTAAATTATTTGATAAGCTGGACATCCCATGGTGGATTGCATTCATAGCTAATCAAGTTATTACATAAGGGAGTCTAGTACACTAATATGAGGTACCAACCTAATTATTAATGTAACTCATAATATATTGGACAACTCCATAGAGCTATTCATCAAGATTCCATAAATCAAATCTCAAATTTAAGAGCCATAGCTCCTTATCTTAGAGTCAAATCATTACTCTTACCAGGGAAGAAAATTCCTAAAACTTAGTTTTTCCATTATCAAGGAATCTAACAAATCTATTAGTCCCATAGTTATGTGGTATATATATACTACCATCCAGGTAAGTATTCAGGGTTACTTACAATGTATAAGACATATACACAATTTACCTATATGATTGAATCAAATGCCTCATTGACAAAGTTAAGATTAATAAAAACATATTAAGCTGAATATAATTATAATTCTAGAATTGAGGGATCAATTAGCATAGTAAATTCTTAACAGGATCATTTAATCATTTTAGAAATTAAGAGGGTATATAATGGTTGTGATTGACTAACTGTTGAACAATTTTGACTTTTAGGTCAAAATAGGGCACCCCTAATGAAAATTTTCAATTTGTGGCATAAAAAGGGGTATAATATATTGTAATAAGGTGTTTTATAGGTCATTTCATGTCTTTCAAGTTTATATTAACTTTTTTCACTCATTTCATTAACCTATCATGTCATTTGGGATCATTTTAAGGGTCTAAATGGTGTATTTAATGCTTTATACAAGTTTCTTAGAATGTGTGCAAGTTAAAAAAGATAATTTTATGGCACGCATGTCATTATAATTCTTATTAAGATGACATAATTGAATAAATTTCAGGTTGTTCAAATAAAAGGTAGTTTTTTTAGCTAAAGAGAGAGAAAAGGACACTTGTATTGTTTCTTTGGAAGTGTGTCACTTGTAAAAATGTGTTGGTGTGACTATTAAACTACCAAAAGGTCATATACAATTTATTTTTCATATATTTCATAAAAAAATGCATATATATCTCATTTGTCTTCTTTCTCCATTGGCAAGCCAAGGAAGGGCAAGTTTAAGCACTCATCATGAAAGCTACAAGTGGAGTTAAAGGAAGCGATTATGGAGGTGGATATTAATATAATTTAAATTCATTAAAATAATAATAATAATAATAATAATAATAATAATAATAATAATAATAATAATAATAATAATAATAATAATAATAATAATAATAATAATAATATTGATATTTTGTTCATTCTCCTTTATGAACAACTAGTTTGATCCTAGGCAATTTTTTATACATGTTCAACCATGAGGGGGTTATTGTTTGATCTTGTCTCAGAGTTTCTTGTTTTGGATTGATGTATATATGTGTTAATAGTTTATATAAATGTTTTTAAATATGTTTCAATTCTTTTCTTTTTCTTGAGAGTTAAATTGTTTGATAGAGCTCTTTCTAGGCTTGTTTCTTGGCCTAAAGACCATACTTGTAGACTTTCTTGCAGATATTCATCTTCAACTACTTTATATACGCTTCCCACATGGGAAAAAAGGAATAGAAGGTGTTTTCAAGTTTTTTGACCATAAACAATGCTTTTGGTAGTTTGAATAACTTCTTACCTTGCACACTCTCATCCTTCCATGTCTCTTCCCACACATGCAACTCAACACTATCACCTACAAGTTTCATCCTTTTCAATAGAGGTATTCATGCATGACAATGAATTTTTTAAGTAAATAAAAGTTTAAATGAGGTTTAAAATTGATTTTGTTACTTTAGATATAGTGATGAGCCTAAGAAGATGGATGGATGGCTCTAAGGGCAATAGTTTTAACTTTAGGGATTGAGTCTCTAAAAGACCAAAACAAAGAACCCTATACTTTTGTCTCTTGATGATGGAGTGAGTATAGAATGATTTTATGTTCCTTAATTACTTGATTTTTTAATCTTTATGAAGAAGGAATAACTTTCAAATTTTTTAAGATGAATGAAGTAAAAGGATGATGTTTGAATCTTTCAAGGCTAGCCTCAGACACACTAAAATCAACCATTATTCTCTATAGGCCTAAGTCAAAAGAGACCTATAATAGCCTCAAGTTTCAAATTGGGCCAAGCTCTCATGCTAAAATTATTTTGATGATGGATATGGAATTCATGATCAAAGGACCATCTATAAAGGTTGATAGGTGGTGTTAGGTTTCTAAGTGACTACTCTCAATCCGTGTAGGTCCCTAAAGTATACTCACAGTCAAACATAGGGTAGAGGCTCAGTCTTATCATAAAATTATTGTAAATATTTTGAGAGAAGGATAATATGTTAGGATAAATAATGATAACCTCCATGATGATATAAACAATGTAAGTCAAGCAAAATCAAACTCATAGAGCTCTAAACCACCTATAACCACTACAAATGACTATCTCAGTTGACAGTGAGCAGAATATTGCCTTTGATGTATGAATAGACTTATCATGAGACATGTATGAAAATATAATAAATATAAAAGAACCATATGGGAATTTAAAAGGTTGTATACTTTGTCTCATACCTAAATTCAATGCCAAACATCCAAAACACTCATAGGTAGGGTATTAAGGGGATAATGTCTCAATTAGGGTAGTGACTTGGCTTTTATTTTCAAATTGTGTTATAAGGTTCTCAAAGGTGGTTGATAGACCAAACATATATTATGTGATCATAAAATGTAAATGAGAGTACTTTAACATCATTGAAAATCCTAGTAGGAGGCATAACCACCTATAGTAGGCCTATAGGTAGAGTATCCAAGTTAGGTAGATAATAACCTATCTGAGTGCCAAGGTGTTGTTTTGGAACCTACAAGGTGAAAACAGGTGGAATAAAGTGACTCGATGATCCTTTATATGATTTTGAACATTATAATAGGACCTTATGTTAATGAAATTACCCTAATTAAGGCATCAATCACCTTTAATAGGGGCCAAAATAAGCATGTCTCAGTCAACTGAGATAAAGTAAATAGTGAGCTTTTATTGATGTTTAGGGATGTTCCAAGAGTATTAAATGAGTTTGGAAGTGAAAGGGATTTTTTGTGACATAATATAGGTTCAAAAAGGTTATTAAGTATGTTCTCTAAGTAAAAAATACCCTAGTAGACACCTACAACCCTATATATGGAGATACATGTAGCAAGCTAGAAAGAGGGAGATCCCTAGTTGGTTGATACTTCTAAAGCATGAGTGGAAGGGTATAAAAATATACATGATATAAATATATAAAATAAATGTCTAAGGCACATATCCAAATCCTAATAAAGTGTCTCAAACTAAGTTAAAATAACCTACAGGTAGGGATCTCAGTTGAGGTATAGACATAGGAGCTCAGTTTGTAAACCTAAAGATTTGAAAAGAAATAAGAGGTTGAAGAGTTTTTTAAGTTCCATTCACCTTTAATATGACTAACATGGTCAAAAAACCTTCATACATTGGAAACCAAGCATAAAACCCTTTCCAAATGCATCCTACAATCATGGTTTGGAACCCTGCACCATCTATTCAAGAAGCCAATCTTGGGATTAGGCATTTTGAGAAGGTAAATGAGGTCACAAAAAGCTAATTTTTGGTTTTAAGGGTCATAATGACTTGAGGATAAGGATCCAACATGCATATTGACTGAGAGATTAGGGTAGGTACTCCATTTTTTATTTCAGATAGGGGGTACTTCCCCTTAATGCAAACCCTATTAGATTAGAAGGAGATTGACAAAAGACGAAGATGGAGGCTGTAGAGACTCCATAAAGTGGTTGAAAAATCTAGGACACACTTGACACAATCCATAAAATCAACCTATAAGGTCTGAATCTAAGTAGGAGTTTTTGTACAAGAAGGTTTACATACATGCCTAATAGAGCAACATACAATCCAAGATCCAAAAGGAAAGTCACTCCTACTTATAGCCTTAGTGTAACATTATAATGGTTTGGATCACCTTCATGGGGATTACAATGATGTGTTTAGTCCATTTAAGTGCATGGTAAGTGCAAATAGAGTTATTTTGAGTCTCAAATGGTAAGCAAACCTATTGGTAAGGTCTTGGCCTAATTCCAAATATGGGTAAGTTTCATTTTTTGGATCTTGAGGAGATAATCTAATGATTTAAACATGTTATTAAGGTTTATGAATATGTTTCTGAGATTATTTAGGTAGAACAAACATCAAGGAGACCTTTTTAAGCCCAACATCAACTTAGGCTGATAAGGAGACCAAAAATAAGCTCAAATAGACACTTTCAAATGCTCATATCTTTAATGAAGATATGTATAGTAGATATAGAAGTTTAATGGTGTTATCAGGGGTATAATAGGCCATATTTGTGAAAATATTTCTCAATTTGGACATCCCAACTTTATGAACAATTATTAAGACTAAAAATAGGCCTAAAACCCTACAAAACCCTTACAAGTGACCAATTTGAGAAAGTCAAGTTAGAAAGCTAATATAAGGTAAAATTTTGATCAATAAACCTATTTTAGGTTGTATAAGACTGATCCAAGTGGATCCATGTACTGTTATATTTTTAAAAAAGTCTTAAAATTTTGTTTAAATCATTTTCACATTGTAGTACTCATCAAGAGCTTTCTAACACTTTTTTTGGTTAAAAAAATGGAGTGTCGATGCTCAAGATATGGCTAGTTGAAGAAATCTTACGACAGGGGGTGTCGAAAGTGATGTGGCACTATTGAAAACGTGCCAAGTGGACCATTATCCACTTGACATGTGGAAAACTAATTGGTGCAAAAAAAATGTTGGTTTGTTATTTTTTTATTTGAAAATTTCAAACTCTGAAATAAGGTGCCAAAGAGAGTGCCACATCACCCATCCCATCATCCAAGCATGTAACAAGTCAAATCAATAGCCTAAGTGGGTGCCTTTGTCTTAGGGATTTGAAGAGGGGTCAAACATTTCTATTTAAGGCATTGGAAATATAATTCCCAATAAATGTGGGACTAAACCAAGTCCCAAGGCACCAAAAAAAGGAGGGAAACATTCAAATTTCATGTTGAGTGCGCCCTTCCTCATGTCAAGGCACCTAGAAAGGTGGGAGGAGGTTTTGAACTCCTGACTTGTCATGTAAAATATTAATGCCTTGACCACTTCAGCCATGGGGGTTGAAGTGTTATAAAAGGGACTAATTTATACTTGAATAGACACAAAAAATAGATTGTGTAAAGAGATTTAAGAAGATTAGAGCCTTGTTTTTGCTTTGTACAGACTTGGGCCATTATTTTCAAGTCTGAGAGATATTTTTACAGGCAAACAAAAATTAGAGAAAGTGAATTGAAGACTTGTATTGATTTTGAAAGCCATTTTTTGCACAAAATTAATGAGAATAGTCCTCACTTCGAACGAACCTAAAGACATAGGCTTTTGAAGCTGAAATCCGTTATCAATTTGTTGGTGAATTCTTTGAATTTTCTCTAATTTTTATTTATTTTTGATCTTCATTTTATAACTGGTTTTAATTTCTTTGTACAAAATTAATAAAAAAATGAGAAATTGAAGGATCTCTTAAATGTGAACAACTGATTTTTGAATATACTACACTTGTATTTTCAATTTACAGATCAGATTTTTGGTTCCAGAGTAGTTGTTATTTAATAGTGATTGCTAGTGTATGTTGACAAGGTATAAATCTCAAAAGGGTGAAGGAAAACTCATTGAGTATAATTTAGATATTGGTTCAAGGCGTGCTTCAAGGATGGCTGAAGAAGAGATGGAATCCAAACAAGCTTTTTGTCGAATCTTCATGGACATGAGAAGCATGGTTGAGGAACTATACCATGACAAACAAAGGAAATTCGAGAATAAAAAAGAAGGTGATTCATGAGAATCAAAAGGTCAAGAAACTGAAAAACATTCTCCATCGGATGATGGTAAAAAAATTGTGGAATCTCTCCCTTCACTAAAATCAGATATTAAGTTTGAATTACCAATGTTTAATGGCAAAGTAAATTCTAAAAAGTTGGATAATTGGGTCAAGCAGATTGAAGTTTATTGCAAGTCTAAAAGATTGCAGGGGATGAGTCAAAAATTTATTTAGCTACTCTTCATATGGGAGGCACAACTCTCATCTGGTGGGAGATTAAGTTGAAGGAAATCGAGCTTCAAAATGGTAACTCAATTTCTACTTGGAATGGATTTATTGAAGAACTCAAAAAGCAATTATATCCTTTGGGCTATATGTAACAAGCCATGATGGATTGGAAAAGTTTTAGACAAGGAAAAGGCCAAAGTGTTCAAGATTATACACAAAATTTTAGGAAAAAAGCTTTACTTTTGAATGTTCCTCTATACACCCAAGAAACACTACTAAAATATGTACGTGGGTTGCATAGTTACTTAAGACATATGATTCTTATGTTCAATCCCACTAATTTAGATGCAGTATGTGTTCAAGCCACTCATTTAGAGGCTAAAAGAAAGCAATCAAAAGAATATTTTCCTAAAGTAAAAAGTAAGAAATCTAATGTTAAGCAATCCAAAGGGGAAAGTTCATCAAGAAAGGGTAAACAGAAATCCACTTATATTGTTAAAAAAGAAAGAAAACCATTTGTAATCATTGCAAGAAAAATCATGACGAGTCTAAGTGTTGGAAACTACATCCTGAGTTAAGGCCTAAGAGGTATCCAAAGAAAGAAAAGAAGGCTAATGCTATGGTTCAAGACTTAGGTTCAGATTCAGGGGATGAAACTAAGATTACAACTATGGGATTACATAATGATTTTCTCTTTCAGTTTCTAGCACTAATGCTGCATCTTCTTCTAAACAGAATTCTGTGCATGTTGATAAGAAAAGAAATGAATTGTTCCACATTAGAGTTGTTTCAAATCATACTAAGATTGACACTCTATTTGATAGTGGTTCACAAGCAAATCTAATTTTTGAAGAGGTTGTTAAGAAGCTAGGCTTACAAACCAATCCCCATCTGAAGCCTTATCCACTAGGTTGGGTGTGTGACAATGCGAAGCTACAAGTCTCACAAACTTGTAGACTAAGGTTTGCCATCACATCCAAGTTCGTAGATGAGGTTGAGTTGGATGTTGTTCCATTAGACATATGTGGGATTGTTTTGGGAAACCCATATCTTTATGATAGAAAAGCAATCTTCTATAGAAAGGAGAATAAGTACTTACTTGTTAAGGATGACATTGAATATATAGTTAGAGCACATCACATTAGAACAAGTCTTTCCTTGGTTACAACAGGGCAAATGAAAAGACTAGTTAATTCAAGCAAGACTTTTTGTCTCATGTTGATTAAGTCTAAGGAAAAAGAATATTCTCAAGCTTTAGAAAAGTGTGATCCTAGACACAAGAATGAATTGGTTGAAATCATTTCTATTTATGATGATGTATTTCAAGTTCTTAAGGGCTTACCCCCTAAAAGGGGAGTTCAACATGAAATTCAGCTATTGCAGGATTCTCCTCTCCCTAACATTAGCATGTATAGGTTATCAGTGGTGGAAAATGAGGAAATCAAAAAATAGGTAATGGATCTATTGGATAGAGGTGTTATTCATCCAAGTTCATCTCCTATTGGTTCACCAATTATTTTGGTTCCAAATAAAGATGGGACTTGGAAAATGTGTATTGATTTTGGTGCCTTAAACAAAATTACTATTAAGAATCATTACCCTCTTCCTCGTATTGATGATTTGTTGGATCAATTAAAACATGCTATTTATTTCACTAAGTTAGATTTGAGAAGTGGATATCATCAAGTAAGAATTAATGAAGGTGATGTTTGGAAAACCACCTTCAAAACAAAACAAGGATTGTTTGAATGGCTTGTTATGCCTTTCGGGTTGTGTAATGCCTCGGCTACATTCATGAGATTGATGAATGATGTTTTTAGATAGTTCCTTGATAATTTTTTTATAGTTTACTTAGATGATATATTGATTTTCAGCAAGTCATGGGAAGAGCATGTAATCCACATTAAGAAAGTCATGGATGCATTATGAAGGGAAAAACTTTATCTAAAAATGTCAAAATGTGAATTTGGCAAGACCTCTTTGATATACGTGGGTTACATTGTAAGACATGGTGAATTGAAAATTGATCTTGCAAAAGTAGCAGTCATTGTTAATTGGCCTACACCCACTAACACAACTGAGGTTAGAAGTTTTCTTAGTGTAGTACAGTTTTGGAGAAAGTGTATTACTCAATTTTCATATATTACATCACCTTTGCATTCTTTGACAAGTGTGAAATAGGTCTTTCAGTGGGGAGGCAAACACCAAAAATCCTTCGACACTTTGAAAGAAAAGATAAGTACTACTCCAGTCTTGTCACTTCCTAATATACAACAACCATTTGAGATTGAGATGGATGTAAGTGAGTATGCTATGGGAGCTATTTTAATGCAAGGTAAGAAACTAGTTTGTTATCATTTTGAAACCTTTGCAAGTGCAGTAAGAAAATATCCAACTTACAATAAGGAATTGTATGCATTGGTTCAAAGTGTTAAAAAATGGAAACATTACTTAATGGGCAAAGAAACAATAATACATATAGATCATCAGCCCTTACAATATCTCCAATCATAAACTAAGCTACAATAGTCTAGACATTTTCGTTGGATGGGTTTCTTACAAAAATTCCATCTTGTGATCAAGTATAAGAAAGTTATTCATAATAAGGCTACAGATATGCTATCTAGGCCTCCTATGGTTGTTGCATCTATTCTTTTAAAACATGGTTCTTTGTCTCATGAAAGTTATAAAGAACAATATGTGAATGATCTTGATTTTTAGGATGTTTATAAAGACTTGATGAGTAGTAGACAAGTAGAAGAATTGGACTATCATGTACATAATGATCTTTTGTATCATATGGGTAAATTGTGTATTCCTCAAAATGAGAGGGTGCACATGATTAGAGAATCACATACTTCTCTTATTTTTGGTCATTTTGGAGTTGCTAAAAAGGTTGCACATTTGAATATGTATTTTTATTGGCCTCGTATGTAGGAAAATGTTGCTAAATATATTAAGGGATGTATTCTTTGTGCCACAAGCAAACCTAGTAATAGGAAACTAGGTCTTTACACTCCTCTGCCTATTCCTACTCACCCATGGGAAAGTATCTCCATGGATTTTGAGGGGGGTTTTCCTATGACACAAAGAAAAAATGACTATTTATATGTGGTTGTGGATAGATTTAACAAGATGTGTGTTTTGATTCCTTGCACTAAGAAAATTACTGGGGAAGGTACTACACACTTGTTCTTTGAACATGTATGGGTTCAGTTTGGTTTGCCTACAATTATTTTTGATTAGGATTCTCAATTTATTGGGGAGTTTTGGTCAAATTTGTGGGGACTAATGGACACTAAATTAAAAAAGAGCACTGCATTTCATCCACAAACCAATGGACAAACAAAGGTTATGAACCGCACAGTGGTACATTTGCTTAGGGGTATGGTAATAAACATCCAAAGTTATGGGATGAACAATTCTATTACATACATCATGCATATAACTGGGCACTTCATTCTTCTACTATGAAATCTACATTTGAATTTTGTTATGGATACTTGCCTAAATCTCCTCTAGATGTTTGCTTTGGATAAGATACAGTTGTTGGTAAACCAAAAGAAGCCATTCGAGCCAAGAAGTTCATTGAACAAATACAACTCATTCATCAGACTGTTCATACTCAATTGGAGAAAATTCAAGCCAAGTACAAAGCCAGGCATGACAAACATCGTATTGATCACCAATTTTTTGTAGGTGATATGGTATGGCTTCACATTAGTAAGGAAAGACTGACAGGTGAAGGTAAAAAGCTGAAACCAATCCAATATGGTCCTTTTCAGATAATAGAAAAAATTAGTACAAATGCTTTCTGATTAGATTTACCATCTTACATGTAGATTTATTCAGTTGTAAATGTGGAAAATCTAAAATTTTATGAGCCTCCAATGATAATTGATCATGATGAAAGTGTATCCATTCGTTCTGTTCATGATTTTTCTCTTGAATATCTAACAGAATTGCAGGAAGATATTATACTTGATAGGAATATGTAGACTTCACGAAGAGGTAATGTTGAATATCTTTATGTTAGTCTCAAAGGGATGCACCCAAGCATGGAAGTCAAAAAGGTGAGGGAAACATACCCTCACCTCATTACCAATTAATTTCAACTTTTAGAGGTCCAAAAGTTCCCAGTGGGGAGGAATGATCCAGGTGGATCCATGTACCATTATATTTTTTAAAAAATCTTCAAATTCTATTCAAATAATCTTCACATTGTAGTACTCGTTGAGAGCTTTCTATCACTTTTTGTGGTTCTAAAAATGGAGTCCCAATGCTCAAGATATGGCTAGTTGAAGAAATCTTGTGACAGGGGATGTTGAAAGTGACGTGGCACTATTGAAAACGTGCCAAGTGGACCAATAGCCACTTGACACATGGAAAAATAATTGGTGCAAAAAAAATGTTGGTTTTTTATTTTTTATTTAAAATTTTCAAACTCTAAAATAAGGTGCCAAAGAAAGTGCCACATCACCCATCTCATCATCCAAGCATGTACTAAGTCAAAACAATAGCCTAAGTGGACGCCTTTGTCTTAGGCATTGGAAGAGGGGTCAAACATTTATATTTAAGGCATTGTAAATAGAATTCCCAACAAATGTGGGACTAAACCAAGTCCCAAGGTGCCAAAAAAGGAGGGAAACATTCAAATTTCATGCTGAGTGCGCCCTTCCTAATGCCAAGGCACCTAGAAAGGTGGGAGGAGATTTTGAACTCTTGACCTGTCATCTAAAATATTAATGCCTTGACCACTTCAGCCACAGGGGTCAAAGTGTTATAAAAGGGACTAATTCATACTTGAACAAACACAAAAATTAGACTGTGTAAAGATATTTAAGAATATTAGAGCCTTGTTTTTGCTTTGTACGGCCTTGGGCCATTATTTTTAGGTCTGAGAGATATTTTTACAGGCAAAAAAAGATCAGAGAAGGTGAATTAAAGACTTTTATTGATTTTGGAAGCCATTTGTTATACAAAATTAATGAGAATGATCCTCACTTCAAATAGACCTAGAGACGTTAGCTATTGAAGTCAAACTTCGTTATCAATTTGCTGGTGAATTCTTTGAATTTTCTCTAATTTTTATTTAGTTCTGATCTTCATTTTATATCTGGTTTTAATTTCTTTATACAAAATTAAGCAAAAAAATGAGAATTTTAAGGATCTCTTAAATGTGAATAAGTGATTTTCGAATATACTACACTTGTATTTTCAATTTACAGATCAAGGACTCCCAAAAGATGCTTCACACCATTATGAGTTGTATGAAATTATATGGACATGAGCAAAAATAAGATTTTTCTCACTTTTTATATGTTGTGTAGAATACAGGATGAATTAAGAGATCAAACAAAGTTTGGGTAGAATATTTACACTTAATATAACCCAAAATATTCATTTTATATCATTAATCAACTTATAAGTGTTTCAAATAGGTCCTTACTTTTAGCCATTCAAAATTGGTCTAATGCACAAGCTAGAGAGAGGGGAGAAAATCTTCAAGTGAAGTGATTTTAAGGTACCCCTGATGCTTACAAGTCTATTTAGGGTCTTTAAAATTTTAATTAACTCCCTTCCATGGGTTTTTATGGACAATTTATTCCAATTTGGAAGCCACGTGTGTAGGGTGCATGGAAGGGAATTTTTTAGGACAATAGATGATGATGGCTCTTTACCAGTTATTTATAGAAGACCATGCATGCATCTAATGCACATATATCCATTTTTTAAATCCTTACATTACATCCCAAAAATTTTACCTATCATATATGAGTTACAATATGTTCAAATAAGCCTAATCATGAAGGCAGTTTTTTGTGTAAGAAAAGCAGTTTTAGGACACTTTGCATACTTTTGATGACTTGAATTGACACTTGTTGCTCCTAAACTTATATGGTTAAACAAATATCCTATTTAAATTCCTGTATAA